>OZ018322.1:126384696-126482196 GCA_963969495.1 Ceratothoa steindachneri | reverse complement strand
TCTCAAATTCATTCACCCTTTTATACTTCACACTCTCTTTCATTCGTTTCACCTGCCCAATCAGTTTCTCCTTCACCACCTCATACCTCAGTTGACCCACACTCGTGATCACACTGAAAAATTCTAATACTTTTCCATCCAAACACCCCTAAAACATTCATCCAGTATCCCTTATTCTCCGGGTACTTGAGCTTGCAATACCGCTCAAATTCCCCGAAGAATTCTTCCATACTCTTCCCACCATGCAACCTAAACTTATCTACCTTTGGTACTTTCCTTATCAAAATACCCTTCCCACATTCACTTCACTTTCATTTGAGCTGCTCTTGCTCTCATTCATACCCATCATACCATCACTCTCTTCTTCATCCGATTACAATGAGTCTACACTCTTCCCTCTCACCTTCCGATCCTTTCCCTTTGATCCAGTCTTCTTTCTTGTCTTGCGTTCCACTCTCTTCCATCTCCGCCCTTCCTATCACTCACAATCATCCTTTCCTCTCTAGACTCACACACACTCCCATTGATCCCATTAGTCTTATCCCCTTCAGTCAGAGCAATGGTCAGGGTCGAGGGTCTTGGGGTCGGTCCTGACCCCTTCATCATGTCATACAGGTCCTGCATCCTTTGGTCGACCTGCCTTTGTCTTTCGTCCATTTCTTTCCTCATCATACATTCCTCCTCTTTCTGCCTCAACTCCAGCCTCAGTCTCACAATCTCATCATAGAAAAAGGGAAAAAACAACCAAACCACTTGTCACTCTAATTGGGTGTGAACTGCAATTCAATCCTGTCACTCTCCCAGTTTCGAGATCTCATGTCCCTATTTGGGCGCCAAATGTAGCGGGCTGAAAATCTATACTCTAATCCCAATCGTTCCAACCCGCTTCCTACACTAATTCGGCTGTGAGAAATTGTGGGAGAAATGAAACGGATCGTATGTACAGTCCTTTATTTACAAGAAAAAATATGGGGTAAATATTTGAGAGATCTCGTTACTTATTTACACAACATAAAAAAATGAGATTGATCAATTTGCAATTACAATATCAAAATAAGTCCTATAACCAAACCAAGAGACAAGAAGAAACAAAAAGAGATAAATGCACAAATAAAATCAGTATTAAATCCTATAATAGAGACCTAACACTTTGGATTCAACACAATGCCAAAAAAAAAAAAAAAAGGCCTCATGTGGTACTCCCGGGAGGGGGGAGGGGGTCTTGCCGGCTGCCACTTGAGTGTTTACATATTTGGTGGACTAACAAGGCTGGCGCCTCCAAGCTCGGTATAATGCGATCTGGTCGTGTCTTGGGGCTATCAAAGCCCTCTCTGTCCTAGCGGGACTGACAATAACTAATTTCATTATTTTCAAACTACACTCTCAGCCACTGTTTACAAATAGTGGTGATTAAATTTTGGAGTATTTAATAGAGTGGCTTATCAATCAAACAAATGGGTAAATAGCTGAGGAAGAGAAAAAAACCATTTTATACAAAACATGAAATCCCTAATATATTATAAAAAAAAGAAGAAAAAAAATTCTGTTCATACACACATTCTTATACAGGGAGGAAGAGGGTATTGGGAAAGGGGTGGGAGAATGGCCCCTCACACTCATGCACACATTCGCTCCACCATAACCAGACATAACTATATAATTTTATTTATTTTTTTAATTTTAAATAACTTTAGTAGCTTATTTTCTTTATTTCACTGTTCTTGCCCGTGGGCATTGGGCTCCCCTTAGGCAATATGTCCCTTAAGGACAAAAGCCGAACAAAGCTAAAACAACCTAGTTCCAATATAGACAATGATAGCATCAATTTGGATCATACCTTAAAGCAGTTGCATAAAGTAATTAAGGAGACAGACAAAAGTGTTACCCACTTTGCTTCTACAACAGCTATGGTTAGATCACAACCTCAACCCTGCCCTTCTTCAGCAAGCCATAGGGATAAAGTCAGTTCAAAACAAGACCCCTCATTCAATCTGGAGTATGTATCCTGGTTATATTTAACCTCACCCACTATTAAATTGACAATGCTAAGCCCTGTTACCATACAGAAAATGATCGAAAATATTTGCAGTGGCCAAGTCCATAGTGTCAAATATTGTCGGACTGGTTCTCTCCTGATTCACCCAAAGTCACCTAACCAAACTAAAGCACTCAGATACCAAGAGTATCATTAATGGTTATATAATTTGAATGCATAATTGCCTATAACCTAAATGTAGTCCAAGGTATTATATATGCACCAGACTTAACTCACCAGTGAAGATCTATTATTAAAAGAATCAAAAATTCAGAACAAATCTATAATTAAACTTAACCACTAAATAAAGGCCCATCTCATACCCCAACACCATTACTTACTTTGAAATTTGCCAGAGTCAGTCTACCTAAGAAGCTATATTATGGGTACCTTGTCTTTTCCATTGAAAATTATTACCCAAACCCATTACTCTGCTATAATTGTTGGCATTTTGGACATATTAATAAGAGTTGCACCAATAAAACTAGATGCTTGCATTGTGCAAAACAACATGAAATAGGATATTGCCCTGTTTCATCAGATAGTACATTATGTATTCACTGTCATTCCTCAAATCATTTGGATAATTCAAAAGATTGTCCTGTTTGGAAAAGAGAAAAAGAAATTATACATATTAAAATAGATAAAAAAATAATATTCAATGAAGCCAGACAATTATATGCCAGAGAAAACCCTATGACTCTTCAAGGTATCAATGTATCCACAATAAAAAAGCCAGTTAAAAAAGTATCTAAAGTGTAATCTAGTTGAACTAGAAAAAAAAATGTACCTAAATCTTCATCTCCAAAATCCTAAACAATTTCCAACTCTAAATATAAAAATATACTGACAAATGAGACACTTTGGGCTATTCTTAAAGAATATCAAACAATCATGGAGATGAACATTGCACCTCAAGAAGCAGTTAATAAAATGTCTTTATATTTTAATAAAATAGGGTTTGTAAAGAAGCTAGCAGATAGTAGGGATGGGTATAGGATCCTCTTTGGAGATTAATATTATAAACAACAGAACTACCCATGGATTTCAAGGTTTGTCAATGGAATATATGAAGGGCGGTCAACAAGTTTTGCGAATCGGTAGGGCAAAACAGAGGAAGGGGGATGGCTGTTTGCTGAGGTGTTAGGACAACTTATGACAAGTCAGGACTTGCAGCCGCACGCTCCTGCCTCGTCTATTTAAGAAGCAGTAGCTGATCACAGATCGTCAGTCACAAATTTTTCAACAATGGAGAAGGTTGAGCACCGTACAGTGATCAAATTTTTGACAAAGGAAGGCAAGAATGCAAAAGAGATCCATGAATGCATGGTTGCAGTGTACACCGACACTGCCCCTTCCTATTCAACCATTGCTCGCTGGAATAGGGAATTCCTCCATGGTCGCGAGTCCCTTGAAGATGACCCCCCATCCAGGACGCCAGTCAGATGTGACATTGTGGCCCGTGTGGAGAGGATGATACTCGAAAATCGACAGGTGAAGGTCGAAGAAATCGAGCGAGAACTTGGAATATCACATGGAAGTGTTATCCACATCATCCACGACAATTTGGCCATGACCAAGGTCTCTGCCCGTTGGGTCCCTAGAAACCTCATGCCCCATGATCGACTTCAACATTGTCAAAGTCCACAAGGCCAGAGTTGCACAAGATGCCCTGCGCGAGTGTGGATTCGAGGAGCTCAACCATCCCCTCTACAGTCCAGATCTGGCCCCTAGTGACTACTTTTCATTCCACCAGCTCAAGGCTGCACTGTGTGGATGCCGGTTTGGAAATGATGAAGATGTCCAGCTCTCCGTCCAGGAGTGGATTGAACAGCAGTCGGGAGATTTCTGGTTGTCGAGAATTCTAAGCCTCGGGGACAAGTGCGCAAGTGCATTGAGGTCGCGAGTAGTTATATTTTAAAATAATAAAACACTTTTCCTCATATCTCGTTTCCTTATATCCGAATTGCAAAATTTATTGACCGCTCCTCGTACATAGTTTCTCAAATACATTACCATTTCTCAAGTTAATCCTAAATTAATACACTTCATCAATCATATGTTTACAAGAGACCAGACTTAATAGTGAATATAATACATATTTAAAGGGATATAATATTTTGAGAAAGGACCGAAATGCACATGGAGGTGGTGTATTGCTTGGTATAGCTTCTTGTGTACCATATGTTCCACTTGCTGTTAATTTAGATTTAGAAGCAATAGTGGCACAAATTACTTTACCATCTCTAAGCCTCCCAATATGCTCCATTTACATCCCACCTAATATACCATTACCATCACAAGCACTTAGTCATCTCTATAGACAACTTCCCTTACCAGTATTAATGACTGGTGACTTTAATGGACACCATTATATGTGGGGATCATCACAATGTTGTCCTAGAGGAAACTCAATCTCTGATTTTATAGAAGAATCAGACCTTTATGTTTTTAAACACACAAGAACCAACCTATTATAATGAACTTAGGGGCTATCTCTCTCACCTTGACTTATCTTTATGCTCCCATGCCCTGAAAACCATTCTTCATTGGAAAGTATTGCCAGATCTGTTTGACAGTGACTATTTTTTTATTTGCTGTACAAATTGGCTTACCACAGGGCAATGTTATAAGCCTGCTCCTATTTTCAATCATGTTAAATGATTTATTAAAAAATCTTAAAATAAACCACGCCTTGTACGCTGATGATATTGCAGTGTGGCTGTCTGGTGAAAACTTGGATCAAATGCACAATCAGATGCAAAATATCATGGACTCTATCTCTGAGTGGTCACAAATATGGGGTATCACCTTTTCTCCTACTAAACCTAAATGTATAATTTTTACAAAATGCTCTAGAAAACACAACTTTGGCCAGAGCTGATACTATTAAATCACCCTATTAATTATATCCCAACTCATAAATACCTTGGTATGGTATTAGATCAGGGACTACCTTGGGCAGCTCATATTACCTCATTAATAGAGAAATGTAAATCTGGTATTTTACTCATAAAATATCTCCAATACAAACTGGGGATCAAATAGAATACATCTATTGCATATTTATAAATCTCTTATTAGAAGTAAAATAGATTATGGCTCATTCCTATACCATATATCATCAGAAAGCAACCTATTAAAGCTTGATAGAATATAATTTAACTGTATTAGATTAGCTATAGGAGCATTCAATTCCACTAGAGTTGACTTTTTAGAAGCAGAATCTAATATAATGCCTCTTAAATTTCATAGAATATTGCTAGGACTAAGATACAGTATCAAAGTACTGAGCATTGCAAATCACCCTACATGTATGTGTTTCACTTCTTTTGTGGTATAATTTTTACGACCTTCGACCTCATCTCAAACCTTTTTGGATTAAAAAGTATACAATGAACTAGGATATTACCCCACTGATTTAAACACCATAAAATTATCAAACTGCTATATAACACTAAATAAAGTTCACTTCAAACTCTCATTAACTGCATACCTTAAGAGGAAAACTCCATCATGCAATTATCAAACATTGTTCTTAGAATTAATTGAGCTCTATAAATCTTCAGGTTATAATGTAACCTTCGCAGATGGTTCCAAAAGTGATGGACTAGCATGTGCATTTAGCTGGAGAGAAACAATAAAGACTTTCAAACTGCCCCATCACCGCTCTATATTCACTGCTGAGTTATATGCAATATTGAGTTCACTCAAGTATATACATCAAAACCTAGACAACTGCAAACTACTCATATTCTCAGACTCCCTATCAGGGCTGCTTGCTGTGAAAGAACAAAAAAGTCATTACTTAATCCACCGTATAATTAACTATATACATAAAGTCAACCTTGAAGCCGTTTTTTTTTATGGATTCCTAGTCATGCAGGTATAAAAGATAATGAAGTGATTGATGCAGCAGCTAAAGCACCAATACACAATGCTTATATGACACACTCAGGGTTCTCAGTATCAGAAATGATAGCCATGCTGCAGCCTCAGTCCTCAACATCTGGCAAAATGAATGGTCCCAAAATAATGGCATTCTCCCCCAAATCGATCCTAATTTAAACAATAACAGTCCCTATAGGATGTCACATCATGACAGTATCGTACTAACTAGACTAAGATTAGGGTGTAGTAGACTATCCCATAGCTACTTCTTTGATCCATCACTTTTCCACTTCTGTGGTAAATACAATACACAACTTACCGCAGAACATGTTATTACTCAATGACTTGAATATGCTTTAAGTTGTACCCCCCTATTAAATTTCTTCCTGGAAAACACCATAAGATTTTCATATGCTACTATCCTAAATTCCTCAGTCCCATTTGAACGTATACTAAAGTTTCTAAAAGATCCATTACTATATAGATACATTTAGTGGTTATATATATATATATATATATATATATATATATATATATATATATATATATATATATATATATATATATATATATATATATATATGTATGTATGTATAATTGTTGTAACTATTGGCACCATCTAGTTTATCCTAGTCCTCCCATACTAACAGACTCCACCTTTCTCTTTATTCTTGAGTCTCTAGGAGTGGAGTCCCTAGACTATCTTTGGTGACTATCTTTGACTATTATTTCACGGTGCCAATAATCTTTATAGGGTTTCAGCACCTATAAAACAGATTTAATCAATCAATCAGATAGTCATGTCCTCAACAAGAAAGAATCCAGCTTCAATAGTGTGTTGTAAATTATTCTAATCTCTAAATCATCAACTCCAAAACAGGCATTGAACCATATCTATCATTTGCCTAAGCCCACAGGTTTTGGTTTTCTTTGGCCAAGACTAAGGTGGTGCACTTCCGCTGCCATCCACAGCTCAATCCCGACCCAGACTTGTTCCTAAATGTGGCTTGCTTGGAAGTGGTGGATTTTCACACTTTCCTTTGTCTTGTTTTCTACTGATGCCTCACCTGGGATGCTTATTTTTGCGGTCTTAGAGTCTCTTGTACTCATGCCATGGGCATTTTTCATTCCATGATGTTAAGCTCTTGTGGTACCGATAAGGCTGATCCCTTGTTTGCTCAAAGCTTAACTATGGATGCAAGTTTTATGCATCCACAGCCGAGTGTATATTGAGGAACATGGACTTGATCCACCACACCGATCTCCTCCTTAATATTCATTGCAATTATACATTTATGCTGTCAAAAAATTAACACAAAGCCACCAGTATTTAAGGCTCTCAGCACTGCTATTATGATGTTATAGGCCCTTGTAAAAAGTGAGAGTAATTGCACAGATGTAAGAAATACTTGTTTCCTCAATGATGATTAGCATCACATTGAGGTAAGATGTTAATTTAACTATTATGCAGGTTAGGAGGTTATTTAAACAATTGTTAGTTTTGAGATATTTTATTTAAGTGATGCCCTGTTGAATAATTCCAGGTTTCCCCAGAGTAATCAAAAACAAAACAGCATTGAGCCAATATAAACTTTGCATGCACCAAAGTTTTGAGCACAAATGATTCAGAGAAAAGAATGTGTTTTTTAAATGCTTAAGTTCATAACTAGGTAACCTGTATTTTTTTCTGTAGGTTTGAATATTAAATATAATTAAAACAGATCGTGCATTATAATGTGTGATGGTGTGCATAATGTATGGAGATAAAGATTTTGGACTCCTAGGTTTGTGAAACCAACATTATGCCACCTATATTAATTCTTTGTTTGTGAAATGTACATGTGCCTATATTTGTGTATGCCTGTGTGAGTGTGTGCTCATTACGTGTATTACTATTTTTCACTAACTCTATAATTTAAGAAGGGGATTTTTTTGAGTATTTGAATAATAATTTCATCTTAGTTTGGTTATGACATATTTTTTTATCAAAGTTATTTTTAATAGTTCTTTTATAATATCAAAAAACAAAATGGTGAGGTTCAGAAATAAATATAAGTATCAAAATTTAAATTTTTTTTTAAAACCCAAAGAATTATAAATGGTGAAGTTCAGAAAATTTATTTTTATATATCTTCTTCTATAACTATATTTTAGCAACGTGATATTTTGAAAGGGGAGAATTTAGTTACTTTTTAAAATTATTATAATTGGCGAAGTTCAGAAAATTTATAAAAATTTAACTATGGCTGCTTTTTTTTAGATTTAAAATTTTAATCTTAGTAGCGAAGCGCAAACTCCCCCCATAGGGGGGGGGGGGGTGGCGAAGCCATTACCTGGTCTTTGTATACTTATGTCCTGTAATTGTTTATTTCAGTGAAATAAAGCCAAACTTTTGAACCTTCCTTAACCTTTGGGCTACTTCACTTATTTTGCACATTTATCTACCTTAAAAGCTCTTATTTTTCTCAATTTTTTCATGACCATGGTGAAGGAAGCTTGATATTTTTAGGTGAGATAAAGTGGTAAAATGAGTGATTTGTAATGGAAATATGTACTGAATTTGAAAGAATCACACGCAGAAGCATTAGATAGATCTCACTTCTATGCTGTAAATAAATTGTGACTGAAATGGAAAGTTACCCAATTTCCTATCATGATTTCTTATCCTCCTTCCTCTCTTGAGTCATATATAATTTCACCCATTTCACTTTCTTTAACTTTATTATTGCCATGAACCTCGTTTTTAAAAATTTTCCCAATTTGGCAAATTCATGGGGTCTTCAACTTTACCTAGACAAATGTGTGGCTCTAACTAAGATTTGGTAGAGATCTTCCTTCTGTTGGACTTTATGACCAGTACTTCATTGGTAATATTCTTATACCTTTTACCAATCTGAGCAAAGATTTAGGAGTAGTGGTTGATACTGAACTGAAATTTCATGACCATATTCGTTCTGTGGCTTCCAAAGCGGGTGGTGTGGCCTACAATTTATTAAAATCTACCTGGTAAGTAAGTGCTGATCTATTTTCTGTTTGTGGGAAGCTATTGAGAGCTGATATGATTGAGTATTGGAAGATTATGCATGGTATTGCCCCCTTTAATTCGACCAGTCTATTCCAACTTGCTCCAGTTGTGGATACAAGGGGTCATCTTTTTAAGCATGCTCATATTCATTGTTCCCTCGAGTGTTGTTGCCATTTCTTCCCAGTTTGTGTTGCCAGCTCTTGGAATGCTCATCCCTCTGCAATTGTTGAGCTGAAGGACCTTACTGGTTTTAAAGCCGCTCTTAAGGATTTTCTTGGCCTTAAACTTTACGACTATTATTCCTGACTATATTGAATGAAGTACCAATGCACTTTTCATCCTTCTTTTTCGACTATAGTTTGATACATTATGATTTTGGTTAGGCTGGTGCATTGGGTGATATGATATTTCGGTTCTTAATTGATGGTCTATTATAGCATGTCTCATAGGGAAAGATCATCCAGGTAAGATGCCACTGTTGGGTTTTTTCTTGTTTTAGATATAACACTTATTCCCTGAATGCTGTATATTATTATTTGCACAAGTTTTGAAGGAAAGTCTGGTGAGTTATGGAATTATTATGTGGTGCCGCAACATAGTTGATAATTCTTAGGTATGGTAGTATTATGCTATGCTAACAGAGCAGTTCAGATATCATTAGGCCTTTTGTAATTGTACCACTATAATTAATCTCAGTCTTTATTTGATGTTTTTATTTCCTATTTCAATATTTTTAATCACAACATCTACATTTTTATTTCTCTGGTGTATTTATACCAAATATTGCAGGTGATATTTTTTCTATATTAAAGTAATACTTTCAATCAACATCACAAAGAAATGTCACTCTTATATCTACATTTCAAAGAACTTTCAAAGTTACTGGATGATAAAAATGACAAGTACGAAAGAATTTACAAAACAAGTCGTGATGTTACTCAGAAATGTAAAAGGATTATTTTTTCACTCCAAAGGATTCCTGGGTATTTATAGTTTTATATTATAAATTAGTTATACTGTTACCTTAATTTTTAAAATTTGCTCAGAATCTAAAAAATATTTAATTAGTAAAAGTCAAAAATTTAAATACTGTTCCTGACCATAAATTTTAATATTAGTATTATAGAGATTAAGTGGATTTGGAAATATAATTTATTCATTAGAAAAAAGGGTTTTAACTTGGCTAAATGGAAATACTACTTTTATGATGGCAAAAATTTAGCCATATTGGGTGTGATAAGTTATCAGTTAGTCCTACTTTGGAGTTGACTTTAAAATGGCTACCATGTTAAATGTGGGTGTCCACTGAAAAATAAATCCTCAAAATGAGTATAGTTCACTGGTTAAAAAAAAATTAATTCAAAAGTATGGGACTCATCTCTCAGGGTATATCTGTCGGTCAAGTCATTTTTTATATACAGCTAAGTTGGATGCAATTAGAAATCATGCAGAAAAATATTACCATTAGCTGTCATTGTAATTTTGCTTTGTTGCCCCCTGGTTCTCTTCAGTCACACCCTCCAGCACTCAGGAATCATGCCATGGCATATCTTTTCCAGAAATCATGTAGAGAGATTATATTGAGGGGTGTTCTGAAATGGACAAGGGAAGGGCAGGATAGGATGAGATGGGTAGGTATTGATTTGGGGTTATTGGAGGTTGTAACCAGGGCAATCATGATATGTTTGTGTTTGGTTTTATTCTATTTTTTGTAATTATGTAGGGAGGGGGGATATCCTAAGCATAGACTTTAGTTTGGCAATCCAGGGTAGATTCAGATGGGTGAATGCTGGTTGGTTTTGAAGTACTATGTGTGTTATTTCTTCCCTGGTTATGTGGGGTTAGGGGAGACATTTACAAATAATTGGTTGTAGTGGGTGGTATAGGTATTTCTTTGGCTTTGGGGGTAGATAGGAATGGATACTATGGGCAGAGTAGCTTGCTGAAAAACTGTGTGCTCACTGGGTTTAAGTGGTCTTTGATAGAATTTTGTCTTCAGTACCATGCTGGTGTGTATGGCTTTTTTATGCAGAGAGCACTGTTTGGGATTGTTTGTATATTGTCATTGTCTACATAAAAAATAATTATTTGGTGGTGATATCTCTGGTAAATATAATAGGCCAGTTAATAATTCTTACCATAAATCTTTCTAGCTTATTTTGTATTATACAATTAATGTGTAACTCTTGATGCAAAACAGTTGAGTTATGCTATATGTTTCAGATGACACTTTCTACTCTCTTTTAATATGTACACAGCTAATAGAATTTTCTGTCAATTTGTTGAAACTCATAATCCATAACAAGTATTTAAATCAGTATAGACATTTTACCTCAAAATAGCAATAAGAACATAATTTTGATTTTTTCTAGCCAAATATGTTTGCAAACTTGTCATTTCACTTAGGCATGGTTCTTTTGATTGCAGGCTGCACAACATCAATCTTTTAAAGGAAGTGCAGAGAAAAGCAGCCAAAATGATAACTTAAGACACCTAAAGTACATTAGTTACTAGCACTAAGCTTATATTCTTTGGAAAAGAGATGTTTGACAGGGGATTTCATTCAACTATATAATATAATCATTGCAATAGATATACTAGAAGTTGGGATTTTTTTTTAGAAGAAAAAAAGACTTCATCCAAAAGGCATCAGTGGCCTCACAAATTTTTAATCATTCTATTTTTTATAAGTCTAAACTCTATTCCAAAGGTTTGAAAATCTGCCCACATAATAACCATCCTCAAGCCAAATAAACCACCCACTGACCTTTACTTACCACCCATTCATAAATCATAGAAAGAGCTTTCATCCTCTTTCGCAGGGGCTCCAGGTTTGGACAGGCCCTTTGGTAAGGGACCAAGCCTAGACGGATCATGCTGGCCTCATAGCCTCCCTGGAAGTGAAGACCTTAGCTCTCCCTGCAAAAAGAAGAGATCAAAACATCAGGGACCGCAGGGCCACTCATCAAGAAGCTGCTGAGAGTCTTCAAGCGCTTCATCATCATTAGTGCTACTAATGGAGCAAAGTTGTTTGAAAAATAAATATCCAATCGGTGCAAGGACCTAGCTCCATTCCTTAGAGGAAATTGAAAGAGACTCATTTCTCAAACAGCACCCTCTTGATTAATTTGGCCAACAATACCCAGAGTGCTAAATTAAGTGGTCTCTGGACTCTCAATGGCACACCTGTACTATGAACTTTATTAAATGGGTAGTATTTGACAAAGAACTTATAAACTACTCCCTCAAGGATATCACAGAAGAGCTGGCCAACTAGCGTGCAGTCAGAGTTGAGTGACAGACAAGGAATCAGAAAGGGCTCTCTAGACCCAACCCTATGCTCTTTGTCACTTTTGACCTTGATGAACTGACTCATTGTGTCCTGACTGGTATTGCTAATGCATGAATCATTTATGCTGTTACCATGAGTATGTTTCCACTACACCGATAAATCTTGTGCCAAGTTGGCTCATTCTCAAATCTGCAAACTGCTTTAAGTGTGTACAAGATAAAAATTGTTTAGTGCAAGGCCAAGTCACACCCTGGTTCTGCCAAGCATTGTTATTTTGAAAAAGAAGTTCAGGCTCCAGACATTTCATTTCAAGAGGGTAAGGAAATAGTCCTGTTGTAGTCCTTGTGACCAGGCACCTTCTATCCCTCCCTCTCAGTTTAAGAAAGCAGCCTCCACTCCATTGCAGTAGCTCCAAAACCATTTAAAACCACAATGAGAGTTCTGCCACCCCAGGCCAACACAGCAATAAGGGCACAGGTTCTGCTCCATCCTGCAAAGAGGTACCCTTTGTAGTCTGTTACACTTGGTATCTGGAGGAGTGCAAATTAGGGAGCCCAGTCACTTGGTTGACTTGAACTCTATGATGGGGCCTGAAAAGTTCCTCCACTTTCCCCTCACCCACACTCAGCACTACTTTACCTATTTATTATTAGCATTATTATTGTTATTATCATTCTTATTATTTAGTATGATTTTTTTATATGTTATTAGTATTTATTATGATATATTCTGTATTATAATTATTTATTATGATTAGTATTAATTATTATTTAGTATGATTTTTATATTATTAGTATTTATTATGTTATTATTATTTATCATTAGTATGTATTATAATTATTTATTATGATTTGTATTAATTATTAATAGTATGTTATTAATATTATTTATTATAAGTATTTATTATTATCATTATGACTTTCCACTCAACCTTTTCTCCCCGCACTTTGCACCAGGAGTATTTCCACCTGTACATAGTATGTCTAGTAACCATGGTGTCTTGGTGGAATGCATGCCATCCTAGAATCACCTAGTACTAGGGTATGATAATAATAGGTGATTATTAACCCTTCTTGATAGTGGACCCACCTATTTCTACTTCTCTTTATTATATACCCTCCTACTCCTTTCCATACTTGCTCTCCTATCCACAGAGGTTCTGGCTGCCAAGCGCACTTTCCTTCTCTTATGATCCTTAATCAAGTGGCAGTGTATACCATGAGGTAGGTCCCTACCTGCTGCCTGGGCCAAAAGCCTACTTGCTAGGTCAAGTATTAGGTAAGAGTGTGCTGGACCATTGACTCTGCTCACCTTACTCCAGCACACATATAAGGTGACTATGCCGACACCATCCTCTATGGTTAAAGTTCCAGGACAATTTCACATAAATAGTGGATTGTGTTGGCAAAGCCCATCAATGGCAGACTATGACCGATTATTATGTGTAAATGATCATATTCTGGAATTTCTGATCCTGTGGAGACTTTTCTCCTAACCTCACCACTCATAGGGAAATCATAGTATCTGCTTTCCATGATGCCCTTTTTATCATTTTATTGGAAATATGGTGACAACAGAATGTAATAGTGGTCGACTGTAGTCAAATGGAGATTCGCTCCAAGCAGCGCCTCATCCCACCTAGGTGTCAGGGAGGATGAGGAAAATTTAGGAACCTCTTTCACCAGTGGAGGGGCTCACCTCTCATCTTCACCATGCAGCATTGGGTTTTTCCCTTTGCCATCTTTGGAATCTCACTTGGGCAGCTCCACCTCTGAAAAAGGTTACCCCCCCCCCCATCCCCGTACTTTCCCCGTGCCCCTCCAATCATCTAATACCAGAAAGGATGCCTACTCCTCTCCTAGACCTTGATGACTCCATCTTTTCATCTTTTACAATTTACAATCCACCCCCCCCTCCTCTATTCTATCACAGGGGACTGCCAAGATGGAGCAGCTCGATAGGGCCAACCCCCTTAGGGAAGCAAGGGAAAGCTGGACATATTGGGCCATCCCCCCTGCAGTCATGCATCTTGACATGCAGGGAGGCCCCCTCTCTTCCCCGATGGAAGTTAGTTCACTGGCCAGATACTGAGCTGCGACTGAAGATATGTACCTCTAATGAGATCCCTGATGCGTTGAGGGTGGGGGGTGGCCACAAGGAGGTGTCCCTTGAGATGGACATGGTCCTGGAGGTGACTCAGCCCCAGATGGCAGGATCTTCCATAAGGTCGAATCAGAATTTGGTGCCAAACACCAAACCTAAGTCCGCCCCTGTGTAATTTTCTTAGATGGCTCAGGCCCCCTGTAGACTCACAAGGAGAGGAGGGACATCCTACCCATACTGGTGCCTTCTGACAGCTAAGACCTCCAATTTGGAGAAGGATCTCTCTGAGGACAGTCCACCTCCTTCTGGTGGTGCAGAGAAGCAGGTTCATTCCACAAAGGAAGTGAGAAGACTAAGAGGACTAAAGGTTCCTATCACTCTGTGGGGGCTCAAGGGATGGACAGGTCCGCTGCTGTTTCAGCAAGCGACCAATCCAAGATCGGCATATCTAGCCCCAAGGAGCTCCCAGGTGGGGTGGTCCCAGGCCAAGACAAAAGTCGCAAGTGCGCTGAGTGGAGCCTCGATTACATTAATCCATCAGAGAAGAGCCCTAGCTAGCTTGATTGGTAGAGAGCTGAAAGTGTTCCATTTCTCAGATGGGAGCCTTCTGGCGAATCCATCAGATCTCTCCAAGGCAGCAATGATTACTGCCCTTTGGACACTCGAATGCACGCTGGTGAGTGTGATGCTGCACTCTACTATGAACTTCATGAAAGGCGCAGTTTATGTGAGGCAACTCATGGACTACTACATAGAAAACATCTCCTTAGATCGAATGTGTGATGAGAAAACAGGGAGGGGCCTCGAGAACCACCCCTATACTCTTTTTCATGTTTAACCATGACAGGCTGCCTGAGTCGGTGCATGCTGGTTAGTATCGCTACCACTTCAGCCATACGAATCGCTCCTGTAGATGTGCACATTCAAGATTACCCAAAGTCTGTGTAAGTTGCTCCAAGGCCATACACCATAAGTACAAATTGTGTATGGCCAAGTGTTTCAATTGCAGAGAGTGGCACCCTGCTTCTTTGAAGCAATGTGGTACATATTTCCTGGAGAAGAAAATTCTGGCTGTTCAACCTACGGATCTTCTCATTTTGCGAAGCTAAGGACTTGGTCCTGGCGCATCTGGCACTGCCTGGAATGTCTTATGCCTCAATTAAAGAAGAAAAAAAAACACTGCTCCTGGCCCCTCCAGGCCAATGAGCACAGTTGTTTCCATGCCCATTTGGAACCTATCTGCTGGTTCTACTCACCCTGGGCCCGCTTCCCTTGGAGAGCTTGTGGCACAAAGGGCTCACACCCAGCCTCAGCTAAATCCAGGGCCTTGTTCGACCAACAGCACTCAAGAGTTCTGCCTCTGGGAAGCATACAGCCATTCCAGTGAGGGTCTTGTTTTAGAAGAGGGCTCCTGCATCTCCTCCGAGCTAGGCCTGGGGCATATTCCTTCAATGGAATTGCTGCATACTCTGAGCCAACTGGGAGGAGTTGCAGAGGCTTATCTCCTCCTATTCTCTGTTAGTTATCTTCTTGCAGGAGACCATGCTGGGCACATGATGTCTCCATTCTTCTCTTTTCTACCTCTTTTCAGGCAGTATCAGTGCAGCTGCACCCATATAGGAGGTATACTGTTATTTTTGTGTACATTCCACCATCAGTTGACTTCGACAGTGGGGGGGACTTCCACTGCAGTGTGGCGCAGTTGCCAAGAAGATAGGTGTCCTAAATGTGGAGTTTATGCATCATTGCCCGAGAACTAGTTCATATACCTGTCTTGATCTATCCATGTACTCTCTGGATGTACAGCCTGATTCTGGGTGAAGGTAGTCAATGACCTCCATGGTAGTGATCACTTTCACATTCAAATATAATTTTCTGTACCTCTACTGCCTGTGCCTGAGACCTCCTCCCATGCTGTGGTCTGCATTTTAAGAAATGGCTGATTTCACTGAACCAGTTGAGTCTAAGTCAGTGGATGAGGCTGTTGAGTTCTTCTCCTGACTGCTCCTGTGGTGGTCAGCTGAGTGTGAGACAGCCCTCAAACAGAAACCTTATGCCTACATCCACTATTTGTGCTGCCTCAACAATTTCACAGCAAGGGCTAAATTCTTTTATGTTTTAAATCACACCCACCACCTTCTGGCAGGCATATGTGTCTTCACTTAATGGAAATAACCCTCTAGTAGAGGTGTAAAAGCGAGTCAAAAGAATTTGGGGCAAATTCTCACAGGACCCCCCTCCCGTTCTCCAAGAGAATGGGACTGCATTCTCGCGCACCACATCTGTGGGGGAGTCTAAGGCGACCAAATTCTCTAGCTGGGATGCTACTCCACCAGCATTCAATGCACGTTGTGATATCACTGAAGGCCACCAACTGGACTTTACCTCCAGAAGTAGAGAACCCTTCAATGACATGTTTACATTGAGTGAGTTGCATTCCACTCTCGCTTTCTGAGTGGACACCCCCTTTGGTCCGGATGATGTCCCATATCCAATGTTTCGACACCTGGGTGAGTGAGACATGGTCTTTCTGTTGATTTGTTCAACAGGATCAGGACATAGGGTATCCTCCCAGACTCGTGGCAAATGGCTACTGTGCTCACTTCTGGTAAACCAGTGAGAGATCACTCCTCCCTGGCTAGTTTCCGCCCAATCTCTCTAACCTGCTGTGGGGGCATTCTATGTGAAGTGTACACACCTTCCTGATACCTTGGTCACAGAATCGCATGAAATTTACATCATTTGTTGGTTATAATGAATAAAGTTCACATACTAAGTATGAGGCCTATCTGGTCATTGTGGTCATACAGTGGGTGCAAAGGAAATGTTTACTTTTTAAACGCAATGGAAATGTTAACTCAAATTTTACAGTTAACTTTTTTACCACGTTCGCACCATATAGGTAGTGGGAGGAGCTTGGTATGACGCATGTACCTGCAGCCAGGGCTCCCTCGCAACTTCCTGCCAGGTTCAGTTTAAGTGTGCTCGCAGAGCTCAGACAGTGTACATCTGTGTTATGCTGCCCCACAGACCACATCTTTTTCACCTTTCTGCTGACTTTGATGCCCTACCAGACACCACCATACCATCGCAATGTGGCGTAGCAAGCTGACAATGGAGGAGAAGACCCGTGCCCTAACCCTAATGGAGCAGGAAGTGCTAGTAAAGCGTGTAGCTGCCAATCTGAATGTGAGCTGTGTGTCACTCTTTAAGCTAAAAAAAAACAGCCACCACACTCCCTCCCGGCACCGCACCGCCTCACAAACCTGGCTCCGCACCGGCTCGCAAACCTGGCTCCGCACCGCCTCGCAAACCTGGCTCCGCACCGCCTCGCAAACCTGGCTCTGGGGGCAAGAAGAAGACAACTGCTCGGACTGACAAGGTTTTGCTACGTGAGGTGAAGCAGGACCCTTCGATAACAGCGGCTGAATTGAAGGGGAAACATCCTGACTTGCTCCACAACGTCGCTATTCGTACGATCTAGCACCGGCTTCAAAAAGACCTGGGTTTACCCTGCCGCTGCTGACAGACTATGAAGAAAAAATGGCTAGCTTTCGCGAAGAAATATCAAGATTGGATACCAGAGCAGTGGAAGAAAGTCATGTGGAGTGACAAGAGCAGTTTTCGGCTCGTCAGGGATGGCTCAAAAGTGGTGCGGCGGCCCAGTGATGTGAGCAGATATGACCATCGCTACACCGTGAAGACCGTGAAGCACCCTGATTGCATCATGGTTTGGGGATGCTTCAGTGGGAAGAAGGGCAGGGGTGGTCTCTCTTTCCTCCCCAAGAATCTCACCATGAAGGGAAAGAATTACATTGAGGTTTTGGAGGAACATCTGCTCCATTTCTACGCTCTCCATGGCTGCAACTTGTTTATGCACAATGGCGCCCCTGCACCCAAGGCACGAGCTGTCAAAAACTTCCTTAATGAGCAGAACATCGAAGTTTTGGACTGGCAATGCAACTCACCCGACTTAAACCCCATAGAGAATGCCTAGAACCAAATGAAAAATGAAGTTGCTAAGTCCCGGCCCACCTCGATCCCTGCCCTGAAGGAGACACTCATTAAGCTGTGGGTGGCAATGGACGGCTCCTACTTCGAGAATCTTGCAACATCCATGCCCAAGAGGATCCAGGAGGTGTTGAAAACCCGTGAGAACATGACAAAGTACTAAATGTAAAGAAATGTAATTAAAAGGACCCAATATAACAAACTTAATGTACTTTTGTGTTTAATTATCCAAAAATTCTTAATGTTAACATTTCCTTTGCACCCACTGTATTTATGGCCAGATCAATTTTGGTCAAACTGATTGACCCAAAACCTTTGAGAGGTCATAACTTTGGCCAGAATGAACCAATATGAACGATTTCACTACAAAAATGTTCAGGAGAAAGAGATCTTTCAAATGAGTGAAAGAATGATGTTTCTATGACAATTTTTGACATGATGTCCTTTAGGGGAACTATTTGACCTTTGACCCCAGTCAAAGTGCACCTCAGATCATGCCAAATTTTTGTCTAAAGTTACCTCTTTCTATCTTCCATAGCTCCAGGAAAAATAAAAATGGGATCTCCATGGGTTTAGAATCTGTGGCCAATTATGTGACACTGGGTATACCTACTAAAAGTATTATTGACTCAGAAATTATGGTGATATCACATACCTACATAAGTCCTAACCATGGCATGGCCTATATACCTCTTATATAATCTTTTTGAATCAATAAATAATACATCACTGCCTATATACACCTTATATACCTAGGTACCTACCTTATATAGGTAATTTTGCTAAATCAATGTAATATGGAAAGCAGTCTTTAACCGCCTTTCATTAATCCTTGACTAATTAATGTATGCTTTTCAGATACCAATGTCATTTATGTCTTCAATATATAAATTAAAATAATTTCAAGATATCTTCTAAACTACCTACTTAATATTAATTGTGAGATTATCTGCAGATCCTAAAGTAATTTACAGGTGTGTAATTTTGTTATTTATTTTTGATAATTTTGACATACGTAATGATTTTTATACAGCTACCTACCTACCAAATTATTATATTATGAAAAAGAGGAAAATGATTTATTACTTATTAGGCATCTAAAATGAACACCCATTAATTAATAGTGACTTTTTGATTTATCACATATTTTTACCATGCCAAGCTATTTCAAATGAGAGAAAGCCATTTTCACCAAATCCTTTCATTTGATCAAAACTGAATGTACCTACAGAATATAGGTAGCTATACCCTCCTAAAATAGGTATGGAAGAAAGATTAAACTAAGAGTGTAATAAACCTATTCTCAGCAATGCATTATGATGTAGCCATTAGCTAACTTAATCGCTATTAGGGTTGAAGCGCTGGACTGAGAAAACATGAAAATAATTAAAAATAATGTTGATCATTGAATAGGTACCTACTCTTTTCTTGTGTTTTGTCCACTTCTCTGCGAATTTATGAAGAATCAAATCCTAAAAAGCGCTAATGGAAATGTTTGTTAGTTATATATAACCAGTCTACCAACCTACAGCCCTTTGCACCTAAACTTTGACCTATTTCTACTAAGATATAATACTTGACAATTATTATGCACTTCTTTCTTTGCTTACCAATTTTCTAGGACAATGCAATGATTGAAGTAGCTATATTGATATTGTATATTGGCAATTTTAAATATAATTGCTTCAATCATTTATACAGCTGTTTATTTTAATTAATTTATTGTATATTGTTTATAAACACTAATTTACTATTTGGATCTTTTTCAGGCTTCATTTCATTAAGATGGCGAATCAAAAGTACTGCAGCAATCTGCTGAAGATCCATAAATCCCTGCAAAAGAAAGACCTAAGAAATGTTTCTGCTCAGCTTTTGCAGAAGTTCTCATCTCTTCTTAGCAAAGATGATAAGCCTTGTTCTGTTTGTAGGTAGAAGCTTTCAGAGTTACCAATGCAGGAAAATACTCCAGAGGAGTTCGGAACTTCAGCATCTGAACAGGAGTTCAATGAGATGCCTAGCCAAAAAGAGGATTCAGATGTTGTGGAAGTTGAAGTTGACTTACTGAACCATCATTGTCTTTCATTGGTGAGAGCCCCTTTGATAAAAGGAAAGCCAAAAGGCATCCGACTTATGTACCTGAGAAAAGGTTAAAAGTTGAAGAATCTGTTAGGAGAAAGTTAGATTTTGTTGTGGGTAGTAGTTCAGGAAAACAAGGAGATGTGCTGCAAAGATGTAACGTGAACTGTATGCCAGAAGTCATCCAATCTCTAAAGAAAAAATATTGGCAATCAAGCCGTACGGATCAAATCAGAATTCTAACCATATTTGCAATCAGTAATGAGCATTAGAAAACTCATGAGTTTGATTGCTCTCAGAGAATGGCCGTACAAGCTCATCATATACTAAAGGAGAAGGGAATGTTAGCTTCACCTAACCCTAAGCTCGGCAGAGTACTTCCTGAGGAACTAAAATCTTTAGTCCTTGAATATTATTTTAGTGATGACATGAGTCAGGTTTTACCAGGAAAGAAGGATTGTCTAGTAGTGCGAATTGAAGGGAAAAAGCAGAGTTTACAGAAACGACTCGTTCTCAACAATTTGAAGGAACTTTATAACAGTTTCAAAGTGAAGTACCCTGAGGTTAAAGTATCATTCTCAAAGTTTGCTATGCTATGGCCACATGAGTGTGTTCTTGCAGGAGGCACTGGAACTCACTCAGTAGGTGTATGGACAATACATCAAAATGTAAAACTGATGATGGTTGGATCCAAGATGTCTGATATCACTGATCTACCCTCTTACCATCACCTAGTTGCCTCTGTCGTATGTAATCCAGCCCATGAGATCGTGCGAGTACTGTCCACCTGAGGATCAACTAAAAGCAAAACTATTTAGATTTTATGAACAGGAGAATGTGGATAATATTGAATTCAAACAGTGGACATCAACTGATAGATCTGAGCTGGTAACCATGGTATTATCGCTTGATGATTTCATGGATAGATTTTGTGATTGTGTCAAAACTTTGGTGCGACATGATTTTGTTGCAAAATCACAAGCATAGTACTTGGAAACTGTGAAAAACAATATTGCAGATGGTGAATTTGTAGTAATTGGTGATTTTTCAGAAAACTATTCATTTGTAATACAAGACAGAGCCCAGGGATATCATTGGAATTGTGCACAGGCGACAATACATCCTTGGGTGTTTTATCACATTAAAGATGGAAAACTCTGTCATGACTCATACACCATAATTTCAGAGTGTAACATTCGCGATAATGTGTCAGTGCATCTATTTCAGCAAATGTTGATAGAGTATCTGAAATCAGTATTCAAAATGGTAAAGAAAATTTACTACTTTTCGGACGGATCTGCAGCTCAGTATAAAAACTGTAAATCTTTCCAGAATCCTTGTTGGCATAAAGAGGAATATGGTATAGAAGCAGAGTAGCATTTTTTTGCCACTAGCCATGGGAAGGGCCCATCATACGGCGTAGGTGGCACCATCAAAAGGGAGGCTACTAAAGAGATCTTGAGAAGACCCTATGGCAAACATTGTATCACCAAGAGATTTGTTTGTATTCGCTGAAACTCTTGGGAATATGAAGTTTGGATATGGAACTCAAAATGAATATGAACAGGAGGAGGAACTTGAAAACCAGACCTGCGACCAAAACTATTTCAGGCACACAAAAACTTCATTCGTTCATTCCGTTTCAAAGGAGGCTCTCCAAGTTTGCCTATTTAGTCTCTGTGAGACTTTTAGATTAGAATCAGTCACAATAAAATGTTTAAACGCCAGTGTTCAATGGAAAACTTGCAGGCTATGTCACTGTGATTTACGATGGACATTGGTGCCCTGCTTCCATAACCGAAGCTTTTCCAGAGTCACAAGAAGTGATTGTGAAATTTCTTCACCCGCATGGACCCTCTCCCAGTTTTTGCTTCCCCGAAATAGAATATTCCTGTACTATGGACATCTCTGACATTTTGGTGTAGGTAGAACCAAAAACTGCAACAGGAAGAAGCTACACAATAAGCAAGAAGGAGTCTGATGCAAGAAAGTGATGGCTCTGCTCAAATGAGTACCTAGGTATTTATTAAATAATGTTTTGTCTAAAAGTTTTTGTTTAAATTTTTGTCTTAAATAATCTTTTGTCTAATGTTTTGTATTAAATAACATTTTGTATAGGTAATAAAAATTGTAAATTTGTAATATTTGAAATGTATTATTTTGTTTGTCTCACATTTCTGAAATGATAAAAAATAATCTGTTTTATTGAATCTAAGACTGAAGAAAGGCAGGGCAGCCTAGGAAGGGGGAGAGGTTGTGTTTGGAAAGACTGAAATATGATGACCGTGTCAAGATACATCAAACTTTCTCAAAATCACTATTTACTAACACTGTCTGATGTCATAAACAGCCCCAGTAGAGTGACATGACTGAAAATACCACCCACTTGATGGTACATAAATGCCCATGGATTCAAAACCCATGGAGAGCCCATTTTTATTTTTCCTGGAGCTATGGAGGATAAATAGAGCTAACTTTAGAAATTTTGGGGGGGGAGGATCGAAGTTGCACTTTGGCCAGGGTCAAAGGTCAAAGAGTTCAAAAAAGGGTCATTATGGCAAAAATTGTCCTAGGAATGTCATTCTTCCAATCATTTGAAATATCTCTTTCTCCTGAGCATTTTGGTACCCAAATCGTTCTAATTGGTTAACTCTAGCCAAAGTTATGATCTCTCAAACTTTTTCGGTCAACCAGTTTGTCCAAAAGTTGACCTGGCCATAAAAATGGCCATGGGTGACCCAGAGCAATAAAAATTGGTATGTGATGTTATCTCACCAGATCCAACTTGCATACAAAAAATAATCAAAATCCATGACCTCCCTGTCGAGATTTTGCCAAAAGGTGTGTACACTTCACGTAGAATGCCCCTGTGTGTAAAAGTTGGATAGAGAAATTTGTAAATGTTAGACTAGAATTTTCTTGGATAGTGGAGGCCACCTATCTCCCACACAATTTCGCTTACGTAGGTTTCACTCCGCATTAGATTCTCTGTCCTGGCTAGAAAATGCAGAGTGCAAGTCCTTCCTTTGTAAACAGCATTACACTGCAGTGTGTTTTGATCTGGAGACTGCCTATGATACAACAGCGATTCAGTATCATGGAGACTCCACACGATGGGGGTGCCTCCCAATCTTATCTTGGGAGTTTTTGCGAGAGCATTGATTTTGCGTACAGGTAGAGTGAGCCCTCTCTGGCCCAATTGAGCAGTAAAAGGGTGTCCCATAGGGAAATGTCCTCAGTGTATCACCTTGGTGCTGCTGGAAGATGTTCTTGCTATGCTCCATGTGGATGACCTTTCAATCTCTTTTGCATTCAATGCTCCAGAGAGCATTGACCCGCATCTCTTGCTATGTCATAGCACAGGTTTCGGTTTTCCTTGGCCAAGACTAAGGTGGTTCATTTCTGCCGCCAACCATGGCTCCACCCTGACTTGTTCTTAAATGGGGTTTGCTTAGAAGTAGTGAATTCATAGGGGTTTTTTCATCTTGGTTTTGACTTATGCCTCACTGGAGGCTCATATTTGCACTCTTAGGGTCTTTTGTATCCACACCATGGACATTCTTCATTCCATGAAAGTCGACACTTGTCTATCGATCCTTTGTTTGTTCAAAAGCTTTACTACGGATGCGAGTTTTATGCAGCTGAGTGTGTATTGTGGAAGTTGGACTCGATCCACCTCACCAGTATCCTTCTGGCAACCAGTGCCTTCCCTACATCCCCCATTGAGAGCCCACTTGTTGATGCTCGGGAGATGCCACTTGCTCTGCCCTGTGTACATGCTAGTCCGGCGCCTCCCTCAGTCATCAACGTTTCTTACTGTATCTACAGCGGACCTCGACAAAGCCTAAACCCGGGCTAGGAAACTCCGGGAACTTGGTGTAGCTGTCGATCTGGTGGCATCTAGTTCTGCCCAGATGCCATCCTGGACGCTACCACCTTGGAGTATTTGTCCCCACACCTCTGCTCCCAAAGCTTCTACAGTGCTGGGAATATTGTGTTGGTCCATTTTGGACCACACTTCGTGTCATGCTGAATCAGTGCAAGTGTATATGGATGGCTCCATGTCACAGGAGAGAATCCTTTTCACTCTGTAACCCCTCTATTTGAAGGTGTTTTGTCTGTCTTTATGAGAAAGTTGGTTGCAATTCACCACTCAGTAGAGGTGATAACACATTGTGCCTGCTTCAGAGACCAGCTTGTGATCTATAACAACTCACAAAGTGCCTTGAGTGCTCTCAGGGCATTGGCATCTTCACCCGTCCCCCCCTGGTTCTCATTATCAATGATGCCATATTGCCATGATCCGAGTAGATGTTGAGATTATTTTATACTGGGTTCCTGAACATGTGTGAATATGTGTGCCAATAAGGGCACTAGAGAGTCTGTAAAGGTTGGGTGATGAGACCAGTATTTTGCTCTTCCTCATACAGACTACATAGCAGGTATCAGGGCAGCCTTCTGGGTTACTTGGCGAAGAAGATGGGAAATGGCTGAGGGGGAAATTAAAGTTGCATGCCTTTGTACTGCGATTCTTCCCATGGACATACCCTGCAATGCCTTCAGGCTGCTTTCTGTCATTTTCAAATTGGGCACACTCGTTGAATGCACTGCCTTTTGATGGAGTACTTGCCTGCACTTTATTGCGGCCACTGTGTTGTTTCCCGGACTGTTTGGCGCATTCTTGTTGAATGTCCCAGTCTGGGTGATCTTCACACATGTTATCTGTCCTGGTATTGGGACTAGCGTTGTTACTGATGCTTGCCCCTTTTCCTTTGGACTGGTTCATGTACACAGGCTGGGCCATGTGACTTTTTAGATGAGGCCAGCCTCCTCCATTTTATTTGAATGTTTGTGGTAGGTTGCATATTCGTGCACCGGGTGGACGCTGGGAAATGCTTCCTTGTTTCTTGTTCTTTCTTTTTTTTTCAGATTTTAGAATAGCCTAGTAGGTACTAGGCAAACATTTTAATTATGGTGACTTATGCCATCAAAACATGTGCACATTGCACTATGCGTCTGTATACATGACCCCTCTGTATCTGCAGCCGATCTCGATAGTGCCTATGCTGCTGAGACACACTTTTGAGATTAAGGCTAGGACACTCCTTTGTAAGCTTGGTGTAGCTCTCTGGCTGGTGCCACCTCTGGTTCTGCCCAGGATGCCAGCATGGATGGTACCATATTTGACTGTCACCATGCCTCTGCCCCCATACTGCCGGGAGTATGGCCTTTTTGGAGCATACTTCGTATTACACTGGATTTTTGCCAGTGTTTATGGATGGCTCCAAGTTCTAGGAGGAGGGCAGCTTCCATGCTGTTTTCCCTTTGTTTGAAGTAATTGTGGCTCTACCAGGCACTTTGTATTCACGGCTGAGCTGGTTGCAATAAACTCTCAGTAAGGGAGATAACACATTGAGCCTGGTTTGGAGACTGGATTGCAATCTTTAGCCACTCACAAAGTGCTTTGAGTGCTCTTGGGTCATTGGAACCCCCCACCCCATCCTCCTTGTTTGCGGTATTTGTGATGCCACAGCTGCTGCAAGCCAGGTGGATGTGAGATTATCTTCTGCTGGGTTCCTGGACATGGTTGGATTGCTTGGGGATGAGCTTGCCAAGAGTTCTCAAGGACTGGACAACCAGACCAGTGTTTCGCTCTTCCTTACACTGACTACATGGCAGGAATCAGGGCAGCCTTCTGGACTTGCCTGGCAAAGAAGATAGGAGACAGCCGAAGTGAACCTAAAGTGCATGCCATTGTGCCATGAGTGTTCCCATGGACCCACCCCCTAATGCTGCAACAGCTTCAGGTTACTTTCTGTTTTCCTTGAATTGTGCACACCACCATTTGATGGAGTGCTCCCTTGTACCTTACTGCAACTTTTCGGCATATTCTTGTTGAATGTCCCAGTCTGTGTGATCTTCCTGCACATTAACTGTCCCAGTATTGGGATCAGCGTGGTCGCTACCCTTTGTCCCTTGTCCTCAGAACTGGTTCGTGTACACAGACTTGTTGACAATTAGACTTTTTGGAGGAGGCTGGCTTTCTCCCTTTTATTTTACTCTCTCTGGTGTCAGTCACATGTTCCTGCTTGGGGCAGGCCCGCCTTCCCTGATGCTGGAGCATGCTTCCTTTTCTTGTTTCGTTTTTGTTTTCTTTTTGCTTTTTTGTTACTTTTTTAGTTTGTTTTTTAAAATTTTAAAGTAGCCCAGTACTAGGCTAAAATTCTGCTCCTGGGGAGCTATAAACAACATCACTCCCTTTATTCTTTCACCTGCTACTCAAAACCTTGGTTCTCCCACAGTATAGTAACACTATAAAAATCCTTCATGCAACTATCCAAACACTCACCTGATTCAGTCACCCAGCAATATCTCTGGTTCTCTCAGTACTTCAGTCCAAAATACCTCTCAAACTCCCTGTAAAACTCATTCATATATCTTTTGAACAATACACATCAAACTTACTCTTAGCACTGCTTCATATTTGCTCACAATTCTATCTTCTTCCTCTTACTCATATACATAGCATCAATACTCTTACTCTTCTCCATATTCACATCCACTAATCTTCTTGCTTTCTGCTTCTTCCCTTTCTCACTTCTGTACAACCTCTATCCTCTTCCTCATACACTCCTTCAAGCACACAGTCCCTCTTACACACTGCTTGCCTAGATACATTCAAAGTGATCATCTTCTGTCCCTTGTCAGGTGCATCTTTGTTCCCATTCCTGGTTTCTCTGGTTGCCCTCCCCATTCCTAACATTGTATACAGTTTTGTCATTTTATATTGCATAACCTTCAGACTTTTCTCAAACCCATATTTCATTTGTTTATTCTTTCAGCTACCTCCATTCTAAGCTTCTTTCAGGGTCTCACATTTTTTCTTTCTAAACTCTGACCTCAGTCTCACTATCTCCTTTCCCATTTTGTGCCATGTGACAAGCTATGGGGGGGCGGGGGCTACATAGAATAATGTGGCACCTCCTAGGTCCAGTAGGGATTGTTGGTTTTAACATGTCTGCCTTTTAACATGTCTCTCTTTTTCCTTATTTATCCTTTTATGCATCCACAAAAGGATGTCAGGTGACATCTGGAGGTGTGTGTACCCTCCTGGCCCTAACACCTCCAGTTTTCCTCCCATCCCACTGCCTGCAGGAGGATCTGTGGCTATATATCTTCCATACATTTTCACTTGCTCTATATTCACTATTTTCTTTACGAAATCTCTCCTTACAATCTTTCAACATGATACAGCTCATTTCTATTTAAAATGTGAGGCAGGGGGGGGGGGGGAATAAAAGCCTGGTATATTGAGAAATACTGTGAGCATAATTTTGTATCATCTCAAAACTCTGATAATTGAAATTTTCTGCACAATAATTATGATTTTGATATCAAAATAAAAATCAAGAGTTAACTGCAAAAATTGAAGTAGTCCTGTATTATGGACCTTGGATATATATGTAATCGGACATTGATCACTGGTTGTTAAATGTTGTATGTCTGCATTGATATAGCATAAAATTGCATTATGGATGAAAGGACTCTCTGGTACTTGTCATATGTTAATGTTCTTTGAACTGTAATAATGGATTGGTAGATGAGGATTTGCTGTTTATGACATGGTAATGTTTATCTAATTAAAGCTTGTAAATAACCATGAAAACACCAAGAAATTTGTGATTACCGGGCTTCTTGGACTAGAAGGATTGTTTCCACTGACTTAGTTTGCACAAATAGATAAGTTCTAAACATCTGAACATTCACAAACTACACTGTGGTGATGTTTTACAGCTAAAAAAAAGTACTATCAGGTGTACAAATTAAACTTAGTCTGTGGGCTGTGCACCTTAAATGATTCCATATTGGCTGTATTAATATTATCCATAGACAACTTTTGAAAGAGGCCTGTCTGAGACCCCAGGCCCTATTCACTATTCTCTGTAAATTAGGTGTGAGATGGGTGGGTGTGGAACTATCTTTGCTTTATGATTTAATTTTATTTCTTGGTTCCACCAGATTTTAGTTAATCTTATCCTTCTAAATGAGTTGCATACTATATTTAAAATGATGTAGCATAACATTCATCATCATATATAGATAATGCTAAGGAACACTGTATATTTGTTTTTTAACAAATAAAGTAGATGCTATTTTATGCAAACTCATTAATACATGCTAGTTACTATAAAAATATTTATATTTAACTTGAGTATATCTAAAAAAATGAAGGCCACATTTATTCTCTTTATCACTTAGGATCAAACATGAATTTGAATTATAAATTAAAAAGTGCATAGATTGGCTGTCTGGCTTTGTTCTGGAAGGTTGTCTTACAGGAAGCTCCTGATTCTCATTGTAAGATTGGGATATAATACTGATTTGGGTGTGTAATTTTTCTTATATTTATTTAATACATCAATCACTGTATAATAAATACATTAGTGATTAATACTTTTGGGGAAGATAACTGGCAGCAATCCTGAGCAAGAATTTTTTTTTTGGTGAGTGTTAACTTTTTTCTTAGTAAATTTCTGAGAGTATGGCTTTTTGTATAGATGGTGAGAGCATGCCGTTTGAAAGTAGTGTGTATTGCATGTGGAGTTGAAAGGAGAGGGAATGTAACTGAATGCCGTGTGTGTTTTCTGGAAGGGGAGGTTAGGAGGTTGAGTGGGGAATGTAAGAGGTTGAATGATTTGGTGTTTGAGGTGAGAAGAGATGTGAGTGTGTGATTGAAGGGTGAGATTAGTGCTAAGAGGGTGGAAGATAAGGCTAGGAAGTTGTGGAAGTTGTGAGTGATGATGAATGGTGGGTGAAAATGGATAGGATAGATAAGTTAGGACAGGTTAGGTGTGTGAATGAGAGGGATATAGAACCTGTTAGGTTGACTAACAGATTCAATGTCCTGAGAGAGGAAGAGTGTGAAAGTGATTTGCCTGGTGGGATTGTGGATGAAAGCAGGATGGGTGGTAGTGTGACTGAGAGCAAGAGGGAGGGTAATGTTAGGCCAAGTCAGAATAGGAGAATGACTGAGGTGCTAGTGATGGGTGACTCTCAGATTAGGTATTTAGATTGGAAGTTGAGTGATAGCAAGTGGAAGGGAATGAGAGTTTGTCTGCCGGGTGCTGGTGTAAGTGATGTTTGTGAGAGGTATGATAGGCTGGTTTCTGGGTGTGAGAGGGATGCAGTTGTGATTACGCATGTGGGAGTGAATGATGTAAAGAAGGTGGGTACATGTGAGTTATGTGAGCAGTATAAAAGGTTAGTTGAAAGGATGAGTAAAAGCAGGGTAAAAGGTGTTGTTTCTGGTGTGCTTCCGAGATTGGATGTGGGGGTAGAATGGTTGTCGCGTGCAATTGGTTTGAATGAATTTGTGAAAGGACTGTGTGAGGAGCTAGGAATGGTGTTTGTAGATGTCTGGGGAGGGTTTTACGGGAATAGGAGGTTGTATGCGATGGATGGGCTCCATCTTAGTCGGGCAGGTGTTGAGGTTCTATGGGGGGAGCTGGATAGTGTGATTAGGTCCTTACGGGTGGGAAACTAGAAGCTGTTAGAGGTAAGGGAATAGCAGGAATAGAGGGCAGGTGTAGGAAATGGAAGGGATGCAGAGATAGAGAAATAGCTAGGGGAGAGGGCATACTGATGTGTTATAGGGGGACTAATGCACAAGTGAATGAGCAGATAACTAGGAATAAAAAAGCACAATGCAATGAAGATGGGAATAATAAAAAAACCTTAAAAATATACTACACAAATGGTCGGAGTATAAGGAATAAGATAGATCTCTTAAGAGCATTAGCAAGTGAAGAGAATTTTGATATAATTGCGATAACAGAGTCATGGCTTGATTTGGCAGGTAATCACTTTAAACTTGAGGTTGAGATTGAGAGCTTTAACATGTTCCATACAGATAGGAATAGGAAGAGAGGAGGAGGGGTTATTATTTATATTAAAGATAATCTCCAGTGTTGTGTAAACAGTACAATTAAATTAGATGATAACACAGAGTCATTATGGCTAAATGTAAAGGAAGGTAAAAACAAGCTTGTCATAGGATTATTATACAGACCACCAAATCTTAGTAAGGAAGCTTCAAATCTTCTGTGGCAGGAGATTGAACGGGCATGTAGAAGTAAGCATGTGTGTATAATGGGCGATTTTAATTACAGAAATATAGACTGGGAAGCTCTTGTGGGTGATCAGGAGGCTGAGGAATTTTTTAATGTTGTCCAAGATAATTTTCTGAGGCAGATTATTAATGAACCCACTAGAGGTAATAATATACTGGATTTAGTTCTGACAAATAGGGAAGAAGTTATTAAGGATACTGAGGTTGGAGGAAATTTGGGTAATATTGACCATTGTGAAATTAGATTCAAGATGAAATGGAATGGTATTGATAGTAGCATGAACAATGTTAAAATTCCTTACTTTAGAAGAGCAAATTATAATGGGCTAAGGACTTACCTGGAGGCAGTTGTACAGAAACCAGGCAATGAAATCAATTCAGGAATAGATTCAATGATATCAGTTAGTGGAGACAATAATCACCAGGAGGAAGAGATTACAATTGAAGAGGAGTATGAAAGAATAATTGAGCAATTAATTACAGGTCAGATGATTAATATTCCATATAAGGAGATTAGGACTAAAAATAATGACCCAAAATGGATGACAGATAAAATTAAGCATTATATTGACATTAAAAAGGGCATTTATAGGAAAATAAAAAATGGAGAGGATCACTTAAGGCAGAGATATAATGAACTAGCAAGAGATGTTAAAAAGTTAGTTAGAGTAGCAAGGAGAAATTATGAAATGAAAGTGGCAAATAGGGCAAAGGAAGATCCTAAAAGTTTTTAGCAATTATGCAAAACTAAGGTTAGAGATAAAATAGGCCCACTTATAGATTCCAATGGAGAATTAGTGAGTGATAGGGACTCAATGGCTGGAATGCTAAATGACTTTTTTCTCTCAGTATTTACACAGGAGGATACTCTAAATATACCTGAGGTGTCAATGATCTTTCGGGGTAATGATGAAGAGAAATTAAAGGATATCTTGATCACAAAGGAGATAGTGACAAAGGAAATTGATAAAATCAAAAGTAGTAAAGCACCCGGTCCTGATGAGCTCTTTCCTAGAATTTTGAAAGAATGTAAGGATGTGTTAAGTGAGCCCCTAGCATGCATCTTTAGAAAATCATTGGAGAGTGGCATTGTGCCAGTGGCATGGAAGAAAGCCAATGTGATACCTATATTTAAGAAAGGGGATAAAACAAATATGTCTAATTACAGACCAGTAAGTTTGACATCAGTGGTAGGGAAAATGATGGAATCTATTATAGCAAGGAATATTAGAGATCACTTGGATAAGCATAAGTTGATAAAAGAATCACAGCATGGCTTTAGTAAGGGTAAATCCTGTCTGACTAATTTGCTGTCTTTTTATAGTAAGGTGTATGAAGCAGCAGATAATGATGAAAACTATGATATTTTATACTCAGACTTTAGTAAGGCTTTTGATCGAGTGCCACATTTACGAATTCTGAGCAAAGTTAAAGCACACAGGATCGATGGCAGTATATTTAGGTGGATTCAGTCATGGCTTGGTGACAGACAGCAAAGAGTTAGTATAGATGGAGTTAAATCTGAGTGGGGGGTGTTAGCAGTGGAGTTCCGCAAGGATCTGTTTTGGGTCCCTTGCTATTCTTAATTTATATTAATGATCTTGACATAGGTATAAGTAGTGACCTGAGTAAATTTGCTGATGATACTAAGCTAGGTAGTGCCATTAGGGCTGATTCTGATGCTGTTGTAATGCAGGAGGAATTGACCATTCTGTCCAATTGGGCCGAGAAATGGCAAATAAGTTTAACATAGACAAATGTAGTGTACTTAGTATAGGTAGAAATAATCCATTGAATAGTTATAAATTAAATGGGAGAATTTTAGGGAGGACTGATTGTGAGAGGGACTTGGGTATTTTGGTAAGTTCAGACCTTCGTCTTAGAAAGCAATGTCTAAATGCTAAGAATAAAGCTAATAGGATATTGGGATTCATTAGGAGGAGTGTAAGCAATAAGAGTGCTGAAGTCATTCTAAAACTATATCTGGCGCTAGTTAGGCCTCATCTAGACTATGCAGTACAATTTTGGTCACCATATTATAGGAAGGATATTGATTTGCTTGAGTCTGTGCAGAGAAGGATGACAAAGATGATTGGTGGGCTAAGGAACTTACCTTATGGTGAAAGGCTCAGAAAACTAAATCTACATACATTGGAAAGGAGAAGAGTCAGAGGGGAATTGATTGAAGTCTTCAAATGGGTAAAAGGATATAATAAAGGGGATCTGGGTGAAGTTCTTATACTTAGTGAACATGACAGAACACGTAGCAATGGGTTTAAGCTTGATAAGTATAGGTTTAGGAAGGAGATTGGGAGGAATTGGTTTACAAATCGTGTAGTAGATGAATGGAATAGGCTTACTAGACATGTGATAGAAGCCTCCTCTCTGGGTAGTTTTAAGAATAGATTAGATAAATATATGGATGAAGCTGCTAGATGGGACTGACTTTTTTTTTATGTACATATGTATATATTTTTCTAAGGAGTGGGGAGATTATATTTTACGGTTGCATGAATGGACATAATCCTCTGGATGCATTTTATGTATATTGTAGATTAGATCTGACGAACTCCTGTAAAGGGTGACAATGTTGATGACTTTTCTCTGGTAAGAAATCTTATGTGTGTTGAATGGAACAGGAGCTGCCAAGTGTAGGCCATGAATGGTCTTTTGCAGTCTCCTTCTTTTCTTATGTTCTTATGTTCTATTCACATATATATAAATTCTATCTTGTAGGATGGAAGAAAAAGAGGTGCAAACTATCTTAGCTTCTTCAGCCAATGAATTTAGAGATTTGGAGCAAACATTATTGAAGTATATTGCGCTGGAACTAAGAGAGAGTGACATTTATCAGTTTCTTGGTGCTTATACATGTGGTAAGTATTCAGTCTTAAAGTTTAATTTTTTTCTCTTAAGATAGTCACAAGAGGAGATAAAAGTAAAAAAATATGGGGATGCCACAGCTGGCATCTTGAGAATTGTTTCCCATCCCTACTCCATTGCATGCAGAAGATTTATGGCAATATATCTTCAAAAGAGGCGATGGCCTAACTGATTAGAAACACCCCTTCTGATTACAATGAAGATAATCCTCATCAGTCTGTTATACACCATTGATATTTACAGTTCAGATAACATATTTAACTGTAGGTCCTCATTGAGAAATGAAATGAATCTTAAATGTCCAAATCGATGGTACTACTCCAATTATTTTATCTTTAACGCATTTTTACTTCCTGTATCTTTATCACTTTCTTAGATCTCCCTCCTTACAAACTTTGTAGAAGATGCCTCATTGTTACTTTTTTATTGTCCCACTAGCAGCTTTTTATAAATATAAAATATGGTTTTCATATTATAAGTTAAATTTTCATTTTTGCCACTGGGCTCTGACAAGCAAGCCTATCTTATTACACCATACTACTATACTACCATACAAAGTAATCCTTACAGATTTTGTCCTGCTATTTTGTTTCACTTCTCTTTTATCGCAGAACAGGCTCCTTAGTGTCACTCTCTTTGCCTTTAGCATCAACAGTAGCACCTCTGTGCTGCTGGAAGATGTTCTCAATATGCCCCTCATAGATGGCCTTTCAATTTCTTTTGGTGCACTTCAGATGACCATCTTGAAGTATTGACTCCAACAGGCTCTGAACTGCATCTCTCACTATACTGAACTTCACAGCTTTCTTTTCTTTGTGCCAATGTATATGGATGGCTCAAAATCTGAAGTGGGGGAGGGAGTGGGGAGCAGCTTTCAAGCTTTCCACCCTTGTTTGAAGACAGTGGGGCTCATCTGGCCGCTGCATCTGTCACAGCTGAGCTGGTTGCAATACACCACTTGGTATGGATAATTATGGACCTTGCCCAGTTTGGATACCGGGTTGCAATTTTTAGCGACTCATGATGGGCATTGTTTGCCCTTTAGGTGTTTTAATGTCTGTACCTAGTGGTTCACAGTATCCTTGATGCCACAGCTGCCAGCAAGCCTGGCGGATGTCTAGATTGTCCTGCTGGATTCCAGTACATTAGGGAATGTTGGAAATATGCCCACTAATTAGGGCACCAAACAGTCTGCAAGGACTGGGCAATCACCCCAGTGTTTCATTCTTACCCACTCTCTTTTAGGATGCATGGCAAAGAAGATGTGAGACAGCAACTTACATGCCATTGCACCATGACTTTTACCATGGACTTACCTACCACTGTATCAACGCCTTCAGGTCATTTTTTTGCCACCCCTAAATCGGGCACATTCACAGGATGAAATGCCATTTAATGACACACTCCCATGAACCTTATTCTGATGATTGTGTAATCCCCAAACTATCTGGCACATTCTTGTTCAATGCCCTACCTATTCTTTGGTATTTTTGTGTGAATTACCTGTCCCGGTTTCGGGAAGAGTGTACTCACTACCGCTTTTTCTATGTATTCAACACAGAATTGCGGCATTGTTAAGTTTTGGGAGGAGGGCCTCCTAGCTGGTTGGGCGTTGCCTACATGTTAGGGTATTTGAGGGAGGCAGGTCTCCCTCTTGTGCCTGAGCATGACTTATGTTTCTTCTCTTTTTGTCTTAGTTGATTTTTTATTGTGTGTGGGTTATTGGTCTTTTTATATTGATTTATTTTTCTAATTGTTATTATGGCCTAATAGTAGGCTAAATGGTAATTTTGGCTGCTATACTTTGATGACAGTTGCTAAGTGAGACCTCCTTAAATAAAAAAAATTTAAAACATCATGTGGCTATTATAACATTCATGCCAACGTATGACACACAATCTTTTTCACCCACTCATAGGGTCAGCTATATATTTTAAAAATTAAACTGCAATTACAGCTTTGGTGTATTCCATGGCAAATGATGCAAAAAAAGAAGATTAAACACCACTACCCCTTCAATTTTGCTATAATTTTTTGTAGCATTGTTTATGTCAAGAAACTGAAAATTTCAAATTTTAGTTGATTCCACTAACAGTTCAAAGTTACGAAACCCTGAATTTCACAATTGCTATATCTCGGCTCTTAATTGAGTTAGAATAGTGATTTAAAGTGCATTCAAAAGCTAATTGGCCAAATGTTAAATGAGTATAGATACACATTTAAAAACAGTTAAATTTAATGAATAAAAAGTTATGTTCACTTAAATATTTAAAGGGGAGGGTTTACCCCATTCTCTGTTCTCTTTAACCTTGACCAATATGTACATGTCACTGTATTGCCAATTATTTATGTCAGTCTGTTTTAAGTTCCTTAGATTTATAACTAAATAAAATGGCACCTAAATATAAAGACTATCTATCTATCATTACTGTGACCCTTTCAAAAAACAAAAAAAAAAACAAACAAGTAAAGATGCATCTGAAAAATACAAAAAAAGATTCAACATCTCTATAAAGGAAACAGGAAGATTCCTTTTCTATATCATTGGAAAATGATGGTCCATTCAATAAAGAAGTTCTTATGGAGAAAGAAATTACAAGGTATGGAGGAAACTGTTAAAATTAGTTAGCTATATTATACTATACAAAATTCAAAATCAAACATCTTATTTCTTATGTAGCATGTATGTAACAAATTTTCTATTTTTCTTTCAGACAGGTATGAGATAATGATGAATGATCTCAAAGAAGAATTCAACTCAATGACTTCCTATCAGCAAAAAATTCAGATCTTTACATTGTCTACCATTACAATTAGTAGAATGCAACAGTTCTTTGGAACTATCAGGTACACTTTAGACAAAGCCAGACTTTAGAAAGCTCAATTTGGCATTCTTTCAGAAGTCCTCATAGAGGGTGCATGAATTTGCCTTCCTGGCTGCCATGTTGACAGGACTCAGTGCCCTGTCCGGCCCCAGCTTAGCCTCTTCTCCTTTCTGACAGCCTTTGTTTTTACCCTACTTCCTCACTTTCCCTACAACTTTCTCTGGTCAGCCTCTAATTTTACAGGGTAGATGCCGACCAGCTTCTTCACATACCCTTTCTCCCTCCTTTCTCTTTCTAGCAATTTTACGCTGTGTCCAAGGTGGAGCTGCCAGGTCACTAGGCAGGAGGAGTGACCTCAAATGGCGACAGCCAGTTCTGCTGGTCCCGTGTTCTACGAGCAGGCTACTGCCTGGGGTGATGAGCGTTTGCGTCCTGTGGCAATTACAGGGTCACCTTGCCCAATGATGATTTAAATAAAAAAAAATATTACTCCCCCTCATCCATCACCGGAGCCACCTTAGGGCAGCTCCACGGATGCAAGTTTTATGCATCCGCAGCCGAGCATGTGTTGCAGAAGGTGGACTCGATCCACCACACTGGCCTTCACCTGGCGACTGGTTCCTTCTGCACTTCCCCCATTGAGAGCCTACTAGTCGATGGTGGAGAGATGCTACTCGCTCTACGTCGTGCACAATACATAATTCGCCTGTACGCCCGAGCCCAGCGCCTCCCTCAGTTGCCAACAGCTCTCACTACATTCGCAACTGATCTCGATGGTGCCTATGCCGCCGAGAGACTCCAGTCATACCCTAAGCCCTTTGGGTTTAGGGCTAGGAAATGCCTTTGAGAGAGGGTGTCACTACCTTTGCTCCCAAAGCTTCTACAGCGCCTGGAGTATTGCATTCAGCCTTTTTGGAGCACACTGTATGTCATGCTGGAACTGTGCCAGTGTATACGGATGTCTCCAAGTCCCGAGAAGGTGTCAGTTTCTACACTGTATCTCCTCTGTTTGAAGTCAGCTGGGCTCTGCCAGGCACTGCATCTGTCTTCACAGTTGAGTTGGTTGCAATACATCGCTCAGTACGGGAAATAACATGATGTGCCCGACTTGGAGACCAGAATGCTCTTATGCATGGAGTCGCCGCATCCCCTGGTTAGTGATATACATGATGCCACGGTTTTGGTGAGTCAGGCAGATGCCGAGATTATCTTCTGCTGGGTTCCTGGACATGTGGGAATGAGGGTGCTAGAGAGTCTGTGAGAACTGGGCGACCAGACCAGCGTTTTGCTCTCCCTTACAGCAGTGCCCACATATACAAAAGCAAAAAAACTGATGGAAGAAAAAATCTCCAGAGTAAAGGCTTATTATGAAATCTTTTGGGGAAATACCTAATGATTGGAAAATAGCAAATGTAGTGCCAATTTTTACAAGGGAACTAAAGAGAACCCAAATATCTTTAGACCTCTAAGTCTTGCATCTATAGTTTGTGAAATTCTTAAAGGTAGTTAAAAAGAGTATTTCTAAGATCTAGAAAGAGGTAGTTTAATAAATGATGCTCAGCATGGGTTTAGAAGTGGTAGATCATGTTTAACAAATCACTGGAATTTATGGATTATGTAACTAAACCATTAGATAAGGGAGAAAATGTTGATTTAATTTACCTAGATTTTAGGAAAACCTTTGATAAAGCTCCACATAGGAGACTAGTTCACAAATTAAAAATTCATGGGATATGTGGGAAAGTTTTAAATTGGATAGCTGAAGACAGGAAACAGAAGGTGGTACTGAATGGGGTTAGGTCACAATATAGGGACATTATGAGTGACATACTTCAGGGATCAGTTCTAGGCCCATTATTATTCCTAGTTTATATAAATGATTTTGGTGAGCCTATAAATAGTAAAGTATCAATTTTTGCTGATCACACTTAATTAGCAACTATAGTAAATGAAGTTGAAGCTAATTTTAAAGTGCAGAGATATTTAAATTAGTTATTAGCTTGGGCCCAAAAGCGGCAGATGAATTTTAACCTTTAAAAAATGTAAAGTTTTTCACATGGGAAGAGATAATGGAGAATTTACCAATGAAATGGATAGGCATTGGCTGAATGGAGTAGAGGATGTGAAGGACTTAGGAGTAGTAGTAAATAGTGCTCTAGGTTTTCTAAGTAGTGTATTGAGGCAAAAGATAAAGCAAATAGTGTTGGGCTTCATTAAAAGGAATATTAGTTATAAAAGTAAAGAGGTTATCCTTAGACTATATAACTCCTATGCCAGGCCACATTTAGAGTACTGTATACACACATGTTCCCCACACCTTAGACATAATATCACTCTACTAGAGTCAGTGCAAAGGAGGGCAACAAAGATGGTAGCTTCCCTGAACCACGTTGAATATGTAAATAGGTTGAGGGTGCTAAATATGTTCCCATATGAAAGAAGGTGTGTGAGAGGGAATATGATTGAGCTTTGCAAAATTTGTTCTAGTGGAGATAAGTTGGATTTTAGAAAGTTCTTTGATTTTGAAGGTAGTAATAGGAGTAGGTGCCACCACTTCAAAATTAAAAAAAAGAGAGGTTTAGGTTGGATGTAAAAAAGTATTTTTTCACAAACTGAGTGGTAGATTACTGGAATGGTTTACCACAGGAGACAATAAGCATTACAAATTTAAATGTTTTCAATTGCAGGTTAGATGAGTATATGGGGGAGGGTAGGTTATTATGGTTTGTAAGTTGTATTGGGGCAAATTACATATTGTAATATCAATTTGTATATATATTATTTATTTGTATTGCAATATTTAGGTGGGGTTTTTTTTTTACAATCCATGATGGTGATGCCTTTTAATCAGTTTAGACACAATCTTGTAGATGCAGTTTATGGGTCCTGGTTGACTCAGATGACCTCTGATAGGCCTTGGGGTTTTTCTCAGCTGTTGAATTATGTTATGTTATGAAGATGATGATGTAAGTTGAATGTGTGCAGGTAAATCTGAGTGTGTCAGCATAAGTAATGTAGATAATGGTGAAAAGTAGTTCAAACAAAGATGCCTCTTATTTTGTAATTTGAAAGAGTTGTATGCATAATATAGAGAAACTGATGAAAGTGTTGGATTTTCATAATTGCAAGTAAAGATATAGATGGTGTGTCATTGCTAGGAGTAAAGGAACACACTTATTCTATGTTTGCACTTATCATCAAAATCCTAAACTCATGATCCAATCAATTGGTGATAAAGACCTAACATACCGTACTCTTATTGAACACAGTATTTGTAATATCATTAATTTAAACTGTATGCTGCATCATTGTCTAGAATGATGCTGGTAGTACCTGTGTAACAAACTATTTGAAGACATTGTCTTTATTAATAGATAGAGATAAGGTAGAATATGTTTAATGCACTACTCTACTGATTGGTTGGGTTAACACTGCAAAGCCATATAACTACTGTAGAGGAATTTATAGAAATTTTTGCAGATGTAATTGTCTCCATCACACATCACTAAACAAGAAATCTCCGGGTTATGACGATCCACCATTATAATGCAGTTGTATTTATTCAGAAATTTGGGTTCTGAAATGTGCCGCAGTTGCCACTCAGATTGGGTCAGTGGAACATAAGAGGATAGGGGAGTTGTTCAAATGGTTTGTTGGCTGGTGCATAAATCCAGCCCAAAAGGAAAGTCAGGAAAGGAGTATTCAAAAAGGAAATAAGAAAAGAGATAGTAGAAGAATGAATAGGAAAAAGACTTGAATGGTTCTATGTTCAAGGTTATGCAAAACTGGAGAAATCAGGGATCAAAGTCAGAAGTTTAAGATTTTGAGCAATTGGGTTACTAATAAACAACAGGGTTATAAGAATAGATTCATTTAAGAACTAACTACTACACAAGGGAATATTTACAATTGAAGGAAGACCACAGAAATATTTCAGTCAGACAAAAATAGATCCAAGATTTGAACCTAAAAAGAAATAAACAGTTTTCAATAAGCTATGATCACAATGGAATTTTCCAAAAGAAAAATATTAATAATGAAATATATTAATAATCTATAAATTTAGTAATATAAAAATGTAAATCTAGGGCTATAAAATTATATTAAACTTAAATTGGCCTAAGGCACAATAATTTACCCCTAACAGGAAACTTTTACAAATTTAAACTTGCATTTCTAAAGGATGTTCCAATAACTTGGACCGATTTTAAATGTGAGTTACGTTTAAGCGTCTAATGGTTTTCTCCTTTTTCTTTCAGATTTCCCACCTCAGTCTTTGGCAATTTCAACCATAGAAAGATTAATAATCGAACAACGTGTTAAAATTATCGAAGCCTATTACGAAAATGGCCGTTCAAACAGAAACGAATTTTGGGCACTTCTCAATTTTTTTTTGTCAACATAATCGACCAACCAAGAGTGCAATTGGGAAAATTGTTCGTAAATTCAAACAAACGGGGTCGGTGACAGATATTAAAACGCCATTGCGTGCTCGTTTACGCCGTTCAGCTGAAAACATTGCTGCAGTGCGCGAGAATGTGGCTGAAGATTCAAACACCTCTATTCATCATGGCGCGCAGGAATTGAACCTCTCCACAACAACGTTACATCAAATTTTGACAAAAGATTTGTCTCTACACACTTACAAAATTCAATTGACACAAGAACTGTAGACTGCTGACCATTTGAAGTGACATACATCATCAATTGGGTGCACGAGCAAAGACAAGCCGATGATGATTTTTCGCAAAAAATAACTTTAGTGATGAAGCCCATTTTCATCTTGGTGGATTCGTTAATAAGCAGAATTGTCGCATTTGGGCTGATGAAAATCTCAGGAAGATTGTTGCAAACCACTGCATCCACAAAAGGTCACTATTTGATGTGCATTTTTTGCTAGTGGAATTATTGGGCCGTATTTCTTTAAAAATGATGCCAGGAATTCTGTTACGGTGACAGGCGTGCGATACCGTGCCATGATAACCAACTTTTTATTGCCTGAATTGAATTCTATGGATGTCAAAGATTTGTGGTTTCAACAGGACGGCGCCACATGCTACACAGCCAATGCAACAATGGCTTTATTGAATGAGAAGTTCCCGGGTTGCATCAACTCTCGAAACAGCGAGGTCAATTGGCCACCACAATCGTGTGACTTGACGCCTTTAGATTTCTTCCTTTGGGGTCATCTCAAAAGTAAGGTCTATGCCAACAAGCCAACAACAATTCAACAGTTAAAGGATTAGATAATAAGGCATATTGGTGAGATCGAGGAGCAACTATGCAGAGACATCATCCAAAATTTTGACCATCGAGTGGAGGTGTGCTGCTGAAGCCTCCTTGGTGGACATTTATGCGATATTTTTCACACATAATTGGCATGACTGATATAACATGATCCAATAGTAAAATTAATACATTTTCACCAGTAACACTTTTATTTACTGCTAACCTTGATCCGTCTTAATGGAACACCCGTTATAATATTTACAATGAAAGTTACTCAACAAATAAACATAATAACTTACTTACTCCTTAGCTGGGGTCCCTATAGATATATTTTACTTTTGAGGAGACAATTTTTTTGTTATCCTCACCAAATAACAATTTTAAATGTAACATTAAATAATTATTTGGCAACAATATTAAATTATAAACAAATATTTTTTCTGAAACAAAAGGAACTTATTTAATTTAAAATATTCTAACTTAATTTGCCTATCCAAACATATAATATAAAGAATTAAAAAAAGAGGATAGGATATTACACTGCCAGCGTCGCAAATGCCATTGCTTGCATAGGACTAGTTTGTTGTGTTGAGTGAGGTGTAGGAATACACTGTAAGCAGGAAAGACTGTGTGGGTCAGTTCTCACTAGCTAGAGAGCCATTACGGTTCATTCTTTTTGTGTTACTGTGTGATTGTGTTACGTTTTTTTGTTACTTCTTTGTAATTTTTTTCCCTCATTATAACTCCCTAGCATAAGTTAGATTCTACTAATAGCAGTGAATCAAAGAAAAGGAAAGCCTTCATGATGGAAGTGAAGTTAGATATCATAAAGCATTTGCAAATGGGAGAAACCCCAACAAACATTGGGCTTAGCTGGGTGACAGTTGCTACTATAATTAAAGATAAGGATCATATCCTTGATCATGTGAAAGGATCTGCTCCAAATGAAAGGCACTGATTACTAAGCAGCATAGTGGTTACATTTGAAAAAAATTAAGGTTAATATGACTTACAACTAAATCCAGTTTCCGCTGTGTTTTAGGAACAGATCTCCATCGTAAACCAGAGACTCCTTGTATAGCAAAATGTCAGAGTCAGTACATAAAGAACACCAAAAAGAATCTACATACCTCAAGATTTTTCTTGGGATGAATGATCAAACAGCACTGTATCCATTTGTAGTCTATTATAAGAATGATGATGAATTAAATCACATTAGTTATTGCATTATTGTTGACTGTTTTGAGCACTCAACTTCAGTAATTTATATTTTTTAGCAGCTTTTGATTAAAAATATAAAAGCAAGATTCCCTGATGTGGTGGGCAATATAAAAATAGATTCAATTTCCTTAATCTCTGCTATCATAAACAAGTCTTTGGTATTGATGATAATTTTAAAGTGCAGGGGGACTTAAATAAATTGTTATCCTGGGCACATAAGTGGCAAATGACTTTCAACCTTGATAAGTGCAAAGTTATTAACATGGGAAAAGATAATAGAGAATTTAACTATGAAATGGATGGGCATTGGCTGAGCTCAGTAGAGGATGAGAAAGATCTAGGAGTAGTAATAGATAAGTCATTAAGGTTTTCTAAGCAGTGTATTGAAGCAAGAAATAGGGCAAATAGAGTGCTGGGTTTTATTAAGAGAAATGTCAGTTACAAAAGTAAGGAGGTTATTCTTAAACTCTATAACTCTTATGTTAGGCCACATCTAGAGTACTGTATACAGACATGGTCCCCACATTTTAGACACGATATTAACCTTCTCGAGTCAGTGCAACGGAGGGCAACAAAGATTATTCCTTCCCTGAGGCACCTTGAATATATAGATAGACTGAGGGTATTAAATATGTTCTCGTTCGAAAGGAGGTGTGTGAGAGGGGATATGATTGAGCTCTTTAAAAATTTTTCCGGGATAGATAAATTGGATGTTAGCAAGTTTTTTGAGTTAGATGATGGAAATCGGACTAGAGGTCACCACTTGAAAATTAAAAAGCAAGGGTGTAGGTTGGATTTAAGAAAACATTTTTTCACCAATAGAGTGGTAGACTTCTGGAACAAATTGCCGCAGAGGGTAGTAGGTAGTCCAAATCTAAATGTATTTAAGAGTAGGTTGGATGAGTATATGGGAAGGGAAGGTTGTGATGGTTCCTAAGTTTTGTATATATTAATATTGTTTGTATATATCTATAGCTGCATGATTTAGTTCTTGACAAGCCTTGATTGGTGATACCCTTGTTTCTGGATGCAATCCTCTGGATGTAGTTTTCCTGGGAGTGTGGGTGCCTTAAAAAAGAGGCCGTTTGACTCGGATGACCTATGATGAGCCCTTGTGGCTTTTGTCATCTTTATATTATATTGTGGGGGACTTTTGATTTTGTCTTTCCCTGGTGATGGTGCTTTTTGTGGGTGGGTTTTGACGGAGGCGGATGACCTTTGATAGGCCCTTGTGGCTTTTGTCATCCGTGTAATTATGTTATGTTATGTTATGTTAAAGCTGAGAATTTCTCTGGCACAAGCCAAGGTAAAAACACATCAGATGGTATTGGAAGAGCAGTAAAAGGATAGGCAGCAAAAGCTAGTCTGCAACAAATTAATGCTCATCATATTTTGACTCAAAGAGCATTATATGATTTTAGTATTAAATATTTCAATTTAATTGCCTTTTTCTATGTAAGTAAAGAGGAGGTGGAATTAAGTAAATTGCATCTATTTGAAAAGTATGAGGAAGCTTTAACTGTCAAAGATACAAGAGGCTTCCATATAATTGTACACAAGTCCAATACAGATTTACATAACCTCCAAATAAAAAAATATATACAGTAAATCCTCGATATAACAAACTATATGAGGTGGGGAGGTCATTCTTTAAAGCCGAAAGTTCATTAAACCTGATGGGTGTTAAAAGCAATGGAAATAACTAACCAAGTTCGTTATGGATATGCAATACTATGTAATTACTAATAAAGTTAAGTGGACTACACAACATAGTATTGATACAAACCTTGCACTGTAGGAGACATGTGACACACCAACACTCACTCAGGCTGGTTGTAACACTTGCCTGTTAAACCCGATGGAGTTCGGCCAGGAAATTTGGTTCATTATATCCGAAATTCGTTATATCGAGGGTTTACTGTACTTTGTTTAGAATAAGTAAAATTGACCATCAGGATGAAAACACTACATTCGTGAAACAGGATACTGAGTATCACATTTGTTAATATATTGCCTGTATCTATGATAGTAAAATCCGGCTAGGAATTTAACGACACTTCAGAAGAATTTAATGATTATCTAGTTAGTTGGGGTATTTTTTTAAGATATTCAGGACAAACCAATACTATTTTCCAGAGGACGAGGATATTTGTTGGATAAGACAAAGTGAAATGATTCAGCCAATGTCTACTCCAAATGTTCAGTCAGAAGTTAAAATTGATTACTCATTTCATTCAACTGAGACCAAATTAGTGGAGTCCTAGGATAAAAGTTAATAGTGAATTAGGTTGATAATCACCCACAGAACTTTTGAATTGATGCCCATACTTTTAAGTGGTATACAACTTCAAGTTGGGATGATTCCAAAAAGATTCTGAGTCTGAGTCTGATTCTGATTCCTTCACAAAATAGAATATTGATTATATGATATTATATTGTTAAAATTTTTTTTATATATATTTGAATTTGTTATGTATTGCAGATCATTAAATAATAAATATAATAAAACTTATTTAACTTCTTTATGTACCATCAATTCATAGTCCTTTTATATAATAACAATACTCGATACTTCAATAATAATTAATAAAGTTAGTTGTTACATAAACTAAATAGAATATAGTAAACAAATAAATGTAAGATGAACATTGTGCCTAAGTTTACATAGTATCTGCTAATAACTAATCTTCTGATATAGTGCCTTATGCTGGAAGTTTGGTATTGTCAGTCATCACAACCAAGTGAATTTAGATCTTTGATAGCAAATAATGCACAGTTTATTTGGAAATTGTAATTCAAATCAGACTAATTCGATAATGTCAACTAATAATGACTAATGTATTAAATACTATTAATATTCAGCTATTATGATATTGTTACTCAACATATAACATAAGCTGGGAGTAGGAAGCGTGCAGAACATAACTATTTCTACGGTGGTGGCTGTTAGTCAAATGAACAACAGGGCTGTCTGCTGCCAAAAGAATTATAGCAATAGTACCTACACTTGTATCAGCTGTTCTAAATGATGCCTGAGCCGGCCTTCATTTCATGGATATAAACAATTCCTCACATCCCTTTTCCTTTCCTATTCACACACTATCAGTTTTATGCTGTGTCTAAGGTAGAGCCACCAGGCCACCAGGTGGGAGGGGTGGTCCCAAGTGGCATCGCCTGGCTCTGCCGGGCCTGTAAGCACCTCTTGCAGTGCGGGCTACTGCAAGAGGTGATGCATGATTGCATCCCATGTAAAAAAGAGGGTCACCATCCCCATGTATGAGAAAATTAAAAAAAAAAACAAATCTCTCCCCAATTTCTTATACAGTCAGATCTTCAATATTAATTGATATTAAATAGTGATGCATTCTTGTCAACTAATCTAAATTTATTAGTAAATAACTTATTAATGTTATAATTTTACTGAATAATAGGACAAATGAGTAGATATACATAACTTGATTGACACTAACAGGAAATAAACAATGTTTAAAATTTTGATTCAGCTATTTGGCAAGTAGGAAAGAAAGTTAAAAACTTAAAAAAACACTGTTGAAAGAGTCTCTGTACTGAAATTTTGAAGGAATCATTTTTGGAATCAGAAAACTGAGATTATTTTTAGCAATTCCGATGCCGATGTCATAAAATTTTATTCATCAACTTTAACGGCTTTTATATATCTACTTTCATTTAATAAGTGGCAAATTATCTTTTAACTGCGCTTTAAATCAATATTCTAGATAATAAAATACATTGCTATATAGGTAAATAAGAAAAATGTATACATTTGAGTGTAAAATCATTTTTTCAGTGAAGTTATCAATATTCACTTCATAAAACGCACAATTTAAACCATAATACACACCAGTTTATTGGATGTCATCTTTGCAAATATGGTTGGATTTTAATTTAATAAAAAATAAATAACTTGATTTTATGTATCTATATTCATTTAACGTTTGCCAAATTGTCTCTTGAATGCACTTTAAAATCACTATTGTAGCTTAATTAAGATCAGAGATATAACAATTTGAAATTTTTGGATTTTCCTTTCAAAATAGGGGGGGGGGGGGGTCTGTAACTTTTGAACCTTTAGTTGGATCAACCTAGAATTTGAAATTTGGGGTTTCTTGACAAAATGCTATAGACCAGATTATATCAAAATTGAAGGTTTGGTGCTGCCCACTGCATGGTCCATCATAGAGTGCACCCTTTGGAATGTGATTAAAATAGCCATTGCAAGACTCTCCAATAGTGCATTGGGCACACCCCACCCCTGAGGATGCTCTTTATCCATGCCAAGCAGGTGACTGCATCAAAGAGACCAATCTAATAGCCCTAAAAAGAATTGTTTCAATTGGCAATTTTAACATTCACTCTTGCAGATACATACAGGATCATTTTCACCCACCTGTGGGGGGCATGCTATATAATTAAACCACTTGTCATTAATGAATACGATTACAATAGCAATGCTAAGCTTCCTTGACACTGCATCAGTTACACCTGGGGGGGGGATACCTCATCCACACTGATGAGAATCCAAAGATGTTCGAAGGTAATACACTGGGTATGGTGCTGTAAAATTGAAGCCCCTCACAGGCTTGAGAGCTACATCCTGCTCTAAAAGGAATCGCCTTCTGTAAAAGCTGAAAAGCCTAGGGTATGCTTCGTGCCTCACAGCTGTATAGGGACCCAGGTGATCATCCACTGATAAAATCTTAGCCATTGGTGACTGAAGTAGATGCTGGGCCCGCACGTACCTGCATAATGCACTAGTTCATAAAGGTAGAGGATGTCTCACCAACATCGACAAGGAGGATGTGGAAAGGCACTGGTTGCCAAACAGAGACCAGTGAGGTGAATTGAGTCCACCTTCAGCAATGTTATCTGTCTTGGTAGTGAGATGCATGGGGTCAGTACAGCTTGCCCCTTGTACTTTGGACTAGTTTGTTCAGACAGACTTAGGGATACTATATTTTGGAGGAGGCTGGCCTCATCTATTTTATTCAACTACTTGGTGTTGGTCTCATGATCCTGCACTAGGGCCCCATAAGGGGCGCGGCGATTTGCCATCCTGGCCGCCGTGCTGACGGGTTTCAGCGCTCCGTCCGGTCCCAGCTTAGCCTCTCTTCCTTCCTTCAGATAGGCTGTATTTCTCCTCTACTTCGTCGCTTTTCATACAACCTCTCCCACAACTTTCTCTGGTCAGCCTCTAATTTCACAGGGTAGATGCTGACCTTCTTCTCAAGCCAACCGTTCCAGATCGGAGCTGAGGGGGAAGGGGACAACGTTCCCTAATCCCTGAGCTCCAGTTCCGGATGTGTTTTTTTTAACAACCTGCTTCATCCCCACTCATACCTTCCTGACATCCCTTTTCCTTTCCTATTTACACTCTATCAGTTTTATGCTGTGTCTAAGGTGGAGCTGCACTGGCTGCCGGGCCTGTAAGCACCTCTTGCAGTGCGGGCTACTGCGAGAGGTGATGCATGATTGCATCTCATGTAAAAAAAGAGGGTCACCATGCCCATGTATGAGAAAATTAAAAAAAACCCAAATCTCCTCAATTCCCCTTGCTCATCAACGGAGCCGTCCTCGGGCAGCTCCATGAAAAAAATGTAGGTTCTCCCCCCCCCTGTGCTTGCACAGGGGACCCTCCATATTTCTTTAATCGGAGAGGAGGCTTACTCCTCTCATACGCCTACGGGTGTAGGGGACTCCCCCTCACCCCCTTCTCTGGAGGTGCTTTCGGGCACCTCTCTGCTTCCAGCAGTAGTCCCTCCTTTTCTTTCGAAAGGGACTGCCAAGAAAGCTGGCAGGCAGCCCATAGTGAACCGTAACCCATCAAAGTAGCTCGGTAGGGCAAACCTCCTTAGGGAGGAGAGGGAAACCAGGCCCCTTCGGTCGCTTCCCTCAAAAGACATGCGGGCAAGAATATTAAACCTTGATGGGGTCAAGGCCTGTGCCTCCCCACACAAGACTGGTGACGCTGCCTAAGAAGACCTGCGATGTCCTGGGAGGGGATGGCCAACTGGAGGCCCCTCCTGTGATAGACATGGTCCTTGAGGAAACCCAGCCTCAGACGGTAGGGCCTTCCATTGGGGGAAATCCGGGCTCGGGGCTAAGCACCGAACCCGAATCCACTCCTATGCAAGGTCCTCCTCAAACGGCTGAGGGCTCCGAGGCAGTACAAGGAGGGGAGGGATCTCCTCCAACCAGTGCCCCTGCGACCACCAGGACCTTCTCCATTTCGGAGAAGGACCTGGCTGAGGCCTGTCCATCTGGCCTAGGGGCTCCTATCAGCAGAGGTGAGAAGTGGGTTCATTCCCCGCCCTCCTCTCCAAAAAAGAAAAAGACTAAGAAGACTAGGGGCTCCTCTCCATCCACGGGGACTGCAGGGACGGATGGGTCTGCTGCCACTTTGGCAAGCGACCAAGCCAAGATCGGCATATCCGGCCCCTCTGCCCCCCCGGGTGCAGAGCCCCTGACTATGACAAAGATAAAAAGTGCACAGGGCAGAGCCTCGATGACATCGGAGCCCCTGATTCAGAGGTTACCTAGCGTTTTCAAGCCCACTGGCTTTAAACGCTTCCTCGTTATTCGCTCCACTGATGCACCATGTTGGCCAAGTGCAACATGATCCATCAGAGGAGAGGATTAGCTAGTGCAATTGGTAGAGAGCCGAAGGTGACCTGTTTCTCGGACGGGAGCCTTCTGGTGAATGCGGCCAATCCTGCTGAAGCGGCCAAGATAAGTGCTCTTCGGACACTTGATGGCACCCTGGTGAGTGTGACGCCGCACTCTACCATGAACTTTGTGAAAGGAGTAGTTTATGCGAGGGAACTCATTGACTATTCCATTGAGGACATCACCTTAGAGCTGGCCTACCATGGGGCGGTCAAGGTCGAACGTGTGATGAGAAAACAGGGAGGGGCCTCGAGACCCACCCCTCACTCTTCGTCACATTTGACTGTGACGAGCTCCCTGAGTCGGTGCGTGCCGATTGGTACCGCTACCGTGTGAAGGCATTCGTGCCACTGCCGCGGCGGTGCTATTACTGTCACCGCTTCGGCCATACGAAAAGTTCTTGTAGATGTGCAAAGTCAGGGTCCCCCGAAGTTTGTGTAAATTGCTCCAAGGCTGCACACGAAGTCTAAATCGTGTGTGGCCAAGTGTGTCAATTGCGGAGTGCCGCACCCCGCTTCTTCGAAGCAATGTGGTGCATATCTCCTTGGGAAAAAATCCTGTCCGTTCAGGCTCAGGATCGACTCTCATTCCGCGAGGCTAAGGCCTTGGTCCTTGGCGCGCCCGGCTCTGCCCGGGACGTCATATGACTCAATAGTTAGAAAAGCACCCTCTGCTCCTGGCCCATCCAGGCCAACGATCACGGTTGTTTCCGCGCCCATTCGGAGCCTTTCTGCGGGCTCTACTCAACCTGGGCGCTCCCCTGGTAAAGCTGGCGGCAAAAAGGGTTTACACCTAGCCCCGGCTAAAACCAGGTCTCCCCCCTCTTCCCCCAGCGTGACCGTTTCCCGTAAGGCGAAACGGCCACGCGCCTCCCCCGAGTCGTTAGACTCACAGGAGGCAACACCCCTGAAGTTGGTCGCTAGGCCATCTTCCGGGGTTCCTAAAGCTGTCGTCCGAAAGGAGGAAAGTGACAGCGCCTTCAGCGCTGTCGCCTTCGAGTTCTTCCTCCGGGAAGCGTACGGCCATTCCCGTGAGGGTCTTCTGTTCGAGGAGGGCCCCAGCGTCTCCTCCAAGCTAGGCCTGGAGGGCATATTCCTTCAATGGAATTGCCGTGGACTCCGGGCCAACTGGGAGGAGCTGCGGAGGCTCGTCTCGTCCCATCCCGTTCCCCGTTAGCTATCTTTTTGCAGGAGACCATGATAGGCGTGTGCCCCCTCCCCGCCCTCCCGAGGTATAAGGGTCTTGTGACCCCACCACCACGAGATGGCATGGGTGATGCGTGGTTTACACCCGGCATGATGTCTCCGTTCTTCCTTTCACTTTAGATACCTCCTTTCAGCCAGTGGCTTTGCAGCTGCACCTGGATAGGAGGTATACTATCATTTCTGCGTACATTCCACCGTCAGCTGACTTAGACGCGGGGGACTTCCGCCTCATCGTGGCACGGTTGCCGAGGCCCTTTCTCTTGCTTTCAGATCTGAACGGCAGGCATCCCCTCTGGGGAGATTACTCAATAAATCCCAAGGACAAGTCCTTGCCGAGCTGATCGAAGAGCTTGAGATGGGTGTCCTAAACGTGGATGAGTTTACGCATCACTGTCCGAGAACCGCTTCATTTTCTTGCCTTGACCTATCTTTGTGCTCTTCGGATGCACAGCCTGATTTTGATTAGGGGGTGGTCGATGACCTCCATGGTAGTGATCACTTTCCCATTGAATTATCATTTTCAGGGCAACTGCCGCCTAAGAGCCCACCTTGTTGGTGCTTGGCGCGCGGGCACTGTGGCTTGCATTTCAGGAAATCACAGAATTCTCTATCTCAGTCGAGGAGTTTAGGTCGGTAGATGAGGCTGTTGAGTTATTCTCCAGCAACCTCATCGGCGCGGGCCTGACTACTATTCCCAGAACGTCTGGCCGTTTTGCATGCCGACCATTCCCATGGTGATCGGCTGAGTGTGAGACGGCCCTGAAACAGAAGCGTTATGCCTACATGCGCTATAAGCGCCGCCCGAACGATTTCACTGTCGGGGAATTTCGTCGGGTTAGGGCTAGGTTCCGGTATATTTCGAAGCACCCCCGCCGCTCTTCTTGGCGGGTATACGTGTCTTCACTTAACGGGAAGACCCCTTTAGCAGAGGTGTGGAAGCAAGTCAAAAGGATTCGGGGCAAGTTCTCACAGGACCCCCCTCCCGTTCTCCAGCATTTTGGGACCGCAATCTCGGACCCCGCGTCCGTAGCGGAATCCTTCGCGACCGCTTTTTCCGCATTCTCTAGCCGGGATGCTGCTCCGCCAGCATTCAATGCACGTCGTGATGTCGCGGAAGGCCGCCGGCTTGACTTTACATCCAGAGGTGGAGAACCCTTCAACGACAAGTTTACTGTGAGTGAGTTGCACTCCGCTCTCGCTTCGTGCGCAGACACCGCCCATGGTCCGGACGATGTCCCGTACGCCATGCTTCGACACCTGTTAGATTTGTTCAACAGGATCTGGGTGGAGGGTCTTCTCCCAGATTCCTGGCGAATCGCTACTGTGCTTGACTTTCGCAAACTGGGGAGAGATCACTCTACTCCGTCCAGTTTCCGCCCAATCTCTCTAACCTCTTGCGTGTGCAAGTTGATGGAGAAATTGGTAAATGTTAGACTAGCCTTTTTCCTGGACAGCGAAGGCCATCTGTCTTCTGCACAGTGCGGCTTCCGCAAGTTCCACTCCACGTCGGATGCTCTGCTCCGACTGGAAAATGCCGTCTACGAGGCCTTCCTTCGTAGACAGCACTACGCCACGGTGTTTTTCAATCTGGAGAAGGCCTATGATACCGCATGGCGATACGGTATCATGGAGACTCTCCACACGATGGGGGGGAGGGGACACCTTTCAATGTTTATATCTGAATTTTGGCGAGATCGTCGATTCCGCGTACGGGTGGGGAGAGCCCTCTCCGGCCCAAAGGAGCAGGAAGAGGGTGTCCCGCAGGGAAGTGACCTCAGTGTCACACTCTTTGCCCTGAACATCAACGGCATCACCTTGGTGCTGCCAGAAGATGTTCTTGCTACGCTCTACGTGGACGGCCTTTTGATCTCTTTTGGCGCGGCCCAGATGCCAACTCTGGAGCGTCGACTCCAACAAGCATTGAACCGCGTCTCTCGCTATGCCGAAGCGCACAGGTTTCGGTTTTCTTTGGTCAAGACTAAGGTGGTGCACTTCTGCCGCCATCCACGGCTTCCCCCCTACCCAGATTTGTTTCTTAATGGGGTGCGCCTGGATGTGGTTGAGTCGCACCGTTTCCTTGGTCTTGTATTCGACCGACGCCTCACCTGGGAGGCTCATATTCGCAGCCTTAGGGTCTCTTGTACCCGCGCCATGGACATTCTCCGTTCCGTGACGTTCAGCGCTTGGGGCGCTGATAGGGCTACCGCCTTACTTTTTTATCGATCCTTTGTTCGCTCGAAGCTCGAATACGGATGCGAGTTTTATGCATCCGCAGCCGAGCGTTTATTGCGGAAGGTGGATTCGATCCACCACACCGGCCTTCGCCTTGCGACCGGTGCCTTCCGCACTTCCCCCATTGAGAGCCTGTTGGTCGATGCTGGGGAGATGCCACTCGCTCTGCGCCGCGTGCAGTGCATCACTCGCCTGTACGCGCGAGCCCGGCGCCTCCCTCAGTCGCCAACAGCTCTCACTGCATCCGCAGCTGATCTCGATGGTGCCTATGCCGCCGAGAGACGCCAGTCATACCCTAAGCCCTTTGGGTTTAGGGCCAGGAAACTCCTTCGAGAGGTAGATATAGCTCTCGGGCCGGTGGCGCCCCTGGTTCTGCCCAGGACGCCACCCTGGAGGGTACCACATTTGGCTATTTGTCGCCACGTCTCTGCTCCCAAAGCTTGTACTGCGCCGGGAGTATTGCGTTCGACCTTTTTGGAGCACACATCGTGTCACGCTGGTACCGTGCCAGTGTATACGGATGGCTCCAAGTCCCAAGAGGGGGTCGGCTTCCACGCCGTATCCCCTCTGTTTGAAGTCAGCGGGGCTCTACCAGGCGCTGCGTCTGTCTTCACGGCCGAGCTGGTGGCAATACACCACTCGGTACGGGAGATTACGCGACGTGCCCGGTTCGGAGACCGGATTGTGATCTATAGCGACTCACAAAGCGCCCTGAGTGCTCTCGGGGCATTGGAATCTCCGCATCCCCTGGTTCGCGATATCCGTGACGCCACGGTTTTGGCGAGCCGGGCAGATGTCGAGATTATCTTCTGCTGGGTTCCTGGACATGTAGGAATTGCGGGGAATGAGCGCGCCAAAGAGTCCGCGAGGACTCTGCGACCGGACCAGCGTTTCGCTCTTCCTCACACCGACTACATGGCAGGAATACGGGCAGCTCTTCGGACTGCTTGGCAAAGAAGATGGGAGACGGTCGAAGGGAACTTAAAGTTGCGTGCCATTGCGCCGCGACTGTTCCCATGGACCTATCCCCCAATGCCGCGGCGGCTTCAGGTTGCTTTCTGTCGTCTCCGAATCGGACACACTCGTGTGACGCATCGCTATCTGATGGAGCGCTCGCCTGCGCCCTATTGCAACGACTGCGTCGTCCCCCAGACTGTTCGGCACATTCTTGTCGAATGTCCCAGTCTGGGTGATCTTCGCGCACGATACCTGTCCCAGTACCGGGATGGGCGGGGTCGCTACCGCCTGTCCCTTGTGCTTGGGACAGATTCGTGCACACTGACTTGTTGACTTCTTGGGGGAGGCCGGCCTTCTCCCTATTATTTAAGCAAGGTTTGTTTGTTTTTTTTTTGTTGTTTTTTTGCATTTGTTTTGTTTTTTGTTTGTTTTTTTTCTTTAGTTGCACGCTCCTGCGCCGGGGGGACCTCTCCCCGACGCACCAGCTTGCTTCCTTTCCCCCTTTTGGGGTGTTGTTTTTTTTTTTCTCTTTAATTTCATTTTAAAGTAGCCTAGAACTAGGCCAGTTTTAAAACGGCGACTAATGCCCAAGTAGGCAGTCGCCAGATGAGCTCTTAAAAAAAAAAAAAAAAAATCTTGCCTTGACCTATCTTTGTGCTCTTCGGATGCACAGCCTGATTTTGATTAGGGGGTGGTCGATGACCGCCATGGTAGTGATCACTTTCCCATTGAATTATCATTTTCAGGGCAACTGCCGCCTAAGAGCCCACCTTGTTGGTGCTTGGCGCGCGGGCACTGTGGCTTGCATTTCAGGAAATCACAGAATTCTCTATCTCAGTCGAGGAGTTTAGGTCGGTAGATGAGGCTGTTGAGTTATTCTCCAGCAACCTCATCGGCGCGGGCCTAACTACTATTCCCAGAACGTCTGGCCGTTTTGCATGCCGACCATTCCCATGGTGATCGGCTGAGTGTGAGACGGCCCTGAAACAGAAGCGTTATGCCTACATGCGCTATAAGCGCCGCCCGAACGATTTCACTGTCGGGGAATTTCGTCGGGTTAGGGCTAGGTTCCGGTATATTTCGAAGCACCCCCGCCGCTCTTCTTGGCGGGTATACGTGTCTTCACTTAACGGGAAGACCCCTTTAGCAGAGGTGTGGAAGCAAGTCAAAAGGATTCGGGGCAAGTTCTCACAGGACCCCCCTCCCGTTCTCCAGCATTATGGGACCGCAATCTCGGACCCCGCGTCCGTAGCGGAATCCTTCGCGACCGCTTTTTCCGCATTCTCTAGCCGGGATGCTGCTCCGCCAGCATTCAATGCACGTCGTGATGTCGCGGAAGGCTGCCGGCTCGACTTTACATCCAGAGGTGGAGAACCCTTCAACGACAAGTTTACCGTGAGTGAGTTGCGCTCCGCTCTCGCTTCGTGCGCAGACACCGCCCATGGTCCGGACGATGTCCCGTACGCCATGCTTCGACACCTGTTAGATTTGTTCAACAGGATCTGGGTGGAGGGTCTTCTCCCAGATTCCTGGCGAATCGCTACTGTGCTTGACTTTCGCAAACTGGGGAGAGATCACTCTACTCCGACCAGTTTCCGCCCAATCTCTCTAACCTCTTGCCTGTGCAAGTTGATGGAGAAATTGGTAAATGTTAGACTAGCCTTTTTCCTGGACAGCGAAGGCCATCTGTCTTCTGCACAGTGCGGCTTCCGCAAGTTCCACTCCACGTCGGATGCTCTGCTCCGACTGGAAAATGCCGTCTACGAGGCTTTCCTTCGTAGACAGCACTACGCCACGGTGTTTTTCAATCTGGAGAAGGCCTATGATCTATGATACCGCATGGCGATACGGTATCATGGAGACTCTCCACACGATGGGGGCGAGGGGACACCTTTCAATGTTTATATCTGAATTTTGGCGAGATCGTCGATTCCGCGTACGGGTGGGGAGAGCCCTCTCCGGCCCAAAGGAGCAGGAAGAGGGTGTCCCGCAGGGAAGTGACCTCAGTGTCACACTCTTTGCCCTGAACATCAACGGCATCACCTTGGTGCTGCCAGAAGATGTTCTTGCTACGCTCTACGTGGACGGCCTTTTGATCTCTTTTGGCGCGGCCCAGATGCCAACTCTGGAGCGTCGACTCCAACAAGCATTGAACCGCGTCTCTCGCTATGCCGAAGCGCACAGGTTTCGGTTTTCTTTGGTCAAGACTAAGGTGGTGCACTTCTGCCGCCATCCACGGCTTCCCCCCTACCCAGATTTGTTTCTTAATGGGGTGCGCCTAGATGTGGTTGAGTCGCACCGTTTCCTTGGTCTTATATTCGACCGACGCCTCACCTGGGAGGCTCATATTCGCAGCCTTAGGGTCTCTTGTACCCGCGCCATGGATATTTTTCGTTCCGTGAAGTTCGGCGCTTGGGGCGCTGATAGGGCTACTGCCCTACTTTTTTATCGATCCTTTTTTCGTTCGAAGCTCGACTACGGATGCGAGTCTTATATATCCCAGTCTGGCTGATCTTTGGGCACGAGCGGGATCGCTACTGCTTTTCCCGTGTACTTGAGTGGGAGTGATTCATATACATTTGTGGACTTATTAACTTCTTGCATTTGACTCTGGTGTTGGTTGCATGCTCCCACACTGGGGGGGTGAAGTTCCTCCCTTCCACCTGGCATATACTTTTTTATTTTGGGGGGCTTTGGCTTTTGGTTTTTGTTTAGTTTTTTATTGATTTTTTGGGTCTTAGTGTAGCCTTTTATTAGGATTAAAAGTGATTTTATTTGCTTATACCCTGTTAAATTCATCAGATGATTGCAAAAAATATCAATTTGGCCATACCCAACCATCCCACCAGCGTCATTATCCTTCCAGTGAGGGAACACTTACCATTCCCTTGTGAAGAAAGTTGTTCTGTCCCTCATCAATTGATTGACTGTCCCGGGTTTGCAAAATTGCTGATAACATGTTTCCCAACCCTCACTAATGTGTCTCACCCATTTCATCTAAAAGGTTCCTTAGTTGATGATTCATTTTGTACATCACTCCGATTCAAACTTTTAGCTCATTATGGGCTAGTTCCTCTTTTATGATTTTTTTCGTCAGTCCTTCCCATTTTAATGTCTCTATGGTTCGAGTTTTATGCAGGCTGGGCATGTCATCTCTTTATTGCCTTAGTATATTTTTAATGTGTACTTTCATGAAGGTATTTTGAAAATCCTGCGGGCACAAATCCTTTTGGATTGGTCATTTGTCATGCACTACTCTTAAATTAAATCTCTACATTCTTAGTACCCTCCCTCTCCCTTTCTCTATATACATATTCAGGGGGTTTCTTAGAATTTATAGATGAATCATACTCCTTACATCTTATCCATTATTTTCTCAGCCAGCTCTCTCATGCACGAACACTATCCACACATCCTCTGCCAGGTCTAAAACCATCTAGCTCATCCTTCATCTGTCTCTTTCATATCTTAAATATGAATTTTTCCCTACTTTTTCATAAAGCACTCAAAAGAACTATTACCATGTAGTTTAGCATTCGCCTTTTCTCTTATTAAAGCATCCTCCTTTTTCTCTGGTCACTTTCACTTTCAAAGGCCTTATAACACAGCCACCAGACTCTTTCTATAATGCAACACCTTTTTTATTTACCTTTTCAACTGGGCTTCTCTATCATCCAAACCCTGCTGCATTCTCATTTTTTAGACCTCTCACTGTGCCTACAAACTCCTCCCTTCTTATCGTTTTTTTTCATATTCCTTTTAGGACTACAAGAGTACATTGAGGCGGTTTCTTTTTACCACTTCCTTCAGAAAGAGGAAATTATCCAGCATTCTGAAGTCCAACGAAGGTTAACATTTAAAGGGACATCTTTTGAAGAGGACTCCGATGTAGGTCCCCTTTGCCTTCCGGTCCCACTCAAAGAGTTCATGCTCGGCTTAGGAGACCTTACAGGAGAATTGATGCGGTTTTGCATAAAATCCATCAGTGTCGGCAACTTCAACATGTGTTATAAGATTTGTGACGTTTTCAAACGTGTAAATGTGGGGTTTCTGTCCTTAGGTTACATTCCCGCCAAAGATGTTAACCATAAAATGTACACATTTAAGACTAGTTTGGCGAAAGTAGAAGAAGCCTGTTATTCTCTCCAGTTGAGGAAGACGGAATTGCCACCAGAAATGTTGGCCAGTTTGTTGTCGGTTGTTGAGAAAGAGGAGGAGAATAATGTTACTTACCTGTAAAGTTATTTTAGAATTTCCCCCAAATGCCAGCCAGCCCCTGAGTGGAAAATTTAAAAATCTTGTTCCCATGAAGTGAGCAACGCGACAAGAAGCAATTATAAGCCATTCGAGCGAGGTTAACGAGACCTTTTTCTCAGCATAGCCCGTGACAAGATGAGAGCTAAGATCCATGGAGCTGAGGGTAAAATGACATGTGTAAAATGACATTGTTTAAAACGTTTGCAGATGAAAAACATTCCTTTAATGGAGTTTTTCCGTCGATCATCTGTGTGTATGTACTTGTCTCAACTTGTGTTTACTTACAACTTGACGATCTCCCTCTCGGGAGAGATCGAATCCATGCAACTGTGGACTCGTCTTGCAAAGAAAGGAATTCAATCAATCGCATCTCTAGAATTACACTCGTCTCATCTCTTAAAAAAAAAAATGTTGGCACTCGTCTTCATTACTAATGGCGCATCTCTTACATCAAAATGCGTCTATATAACCCTTGTAAACAAGCCATCATCATAAACAGTTTGACCATGAGGTTGGGTTGGCACACATTAATGCCACCACCGATACGACTAGACATTGTCCGCGATGTTCCACCCATTATTCCCATTGCGCTTGCGCGAACGAAACTTTCGGGTGCGCGACTTTCCAAGCCCCTAGCCCCTATCCCGGTTTAGTCACCTTTTACGACACTTGCCGGGGAGCCTCTGTACAGGCACGAGATTCTTTCCTCCGAATTTGTCATCGGATCATAACTCGAGGTGGCTTGAGATTAATCTTGTTTTATTTCGGTAATGCCTGTAAGTTCGCCCTGATTTATATAGCAAGTGAGCAAGGAAAATATTTAAAATCTATGTAAACTGCTTCATAAATTACTACCCATTTTGTTTAGGGCCTTTCTACCCCCTCCCTCCTACTAGTCTTGCTGCTGCTTCTTCCGATATCGACACGTCGATCTCCCATCCTTATATCCCCAGACCCCAGACCAGTGAAGCAATCAGTGAGTTTTTTTAGGCCTCTTTCTCGATGAGTCGCTTTCGTGGACACTCGCTACAGGGTAACCCCGCGATGGTTACCCTGGAGGAGTTGCTCGTCTTACTGACCCGAGTGCCCGTCGGTAAGTACCCTATGGCACGGCCTCATGGCCACAGTGTCCGCAGCTAGGCACCTTCCCTGATTCAGTTTGCAGGACCTGCGGGCTTACATCTTCAAATATTTTCACTCTATCTTTATTTACCACTTTAACCCGCAGGGTGGGAAAAGGGGGTATCCTGTGTAGCCTGTTACACTTGGTACTCGAAGGAGCTGCTCATCCTTGCAGCCTGAGTGCAAATTAGGAACGCCCCTGGCGGGCCTCAGCGCCCTGTCCGGCCCCAGCTTAGCCTCTTCCCCTTTTTTTTCTGCCATCCTGTCTTGTTACCCTTCTTCCTCACTTTCCGTACAACTTCTCCAACAACTTTCTTTGGTCGGCCTCTAATTTCGCAACTTCCTCTCACCCAACCATCCCGGATTGGGGGATGATGGGGGAGGGGACAACGCCCCCCCCCCCTGAGCTCCGGTTTGGGGTGGTAGGTTTTAACAACCTGCCCCCTGAAATGGACATGGTCCCGGAGGTGACCCAGCCTGAAACGGTAGGATCTTTCATGGGGCCGAGCCCAGGTTTGGTGACCTAGCGCCGAACCTAAGTCCGTTTCTGTGCAAGCTTCTGCTCAGACGGCTCGGGCCCTTGAGGACTCAAAAGGGGAGGAGGGACCTCGTCCCCAGGCTAGTGCTGTGATGGGCAGGACCTTCTCAATTTGAGAGAAGGATCTTGCTGAGCCTGGTACATCTGGCGTAAGGCATCCTTTTGGTCGTGTAGAGAAGCGGGTTCATTCCCTACCTTCCTCTCCCAAAGAGAAAAAGGCAAGAGGACTAAGGGTCCCCTCCTTCATGGGGGCAAACAGGTCAGCTGCCGTTTCGGCAAGCGACTAGGGCAAGATCGACACGTCCGGCCCTGATGCTCTCCCGGGTGGAGGGCCCCAGACCAAGTCGCAATTGCGCCGAGCGGAGCCTCGATTACGTCGGGGCCCCTCATTCAGAGACTACCTGGTGTTTTCGTGCCCGCTGGCTTCAAACACTTTCTCGTTATTCGCTCTACTGATGGCAGCACGTTGGCCAAGGGCAACATGATCCATCAGAGGAGAGCACTAGCTAGCCTGATTGGTAGAGAGCCGAAGGTGACCCCTTTATCGGACGGGAGTCTTCTGTCGAATGCGTCGGATCCCTCCGAGGCGGCCATGATTTGTGCCCTTCGGACACTTGATGGTACGCCGGTGCGTGTGACGCCCTACTCTACCATGAATGGAGTGGTTGATGCGAGGGAACTCGTGTACTACTCCATAATTACCACATTAGAGCTGGCCGACCAAGGACCGGTCATGGTCAAACTTTTGAGGAGAAAACAGGGAGGACCCTCGAGACCCACCCCTACACTCTTCATCACGTTCGACTGTGACAAGCTCCCTCAGTCGGTGCGTGCCAGTTGGTATCATTACTGTGTGAAGGCATTCGTACCACTGCTACGGAGGTGCTACTACTGTCTATTGCCACCTCTTCGGCCGTATGAATCGCTCCTGTAGATGTGCAAAGTCGGGGTTACCCGAAATCTGTAAGTTGTTCCAAGGCCGCACACGATAAGTCCAAATCGTGTATGGCCATGTGTGTCAATTTCGGAGAGACGCATCCTTCTCTTCGAAGCAATGTGACCTACCCCTCAATGACGCGATGGCTTCAGGTTACTTTCTGTCGTCTCCGAATTGGCCACACTCGCGCGACACATCGCCATTTGATGGAGCGCTCGCCGGAACTTTATTGCAACGACTGCGTTGTCCCCGAGACTGATTGGTACATTCTTGTTGAATGTCCCATTCTGGGTGATCTTCGCGCACGTGTCCTGTCCCGTTCCCGGAACGAGCTGGGTCGCTACCGCTTACCCTTTGTACCCGGGACTGGTTGTTCACACAGACTTGCGGACTATATGATTTTTTTGTAGTAGGCTGGCCTCCTCCACTTTATTTGACATTGTTGTAGGTCGCATGTTCCTGTGCCGGGGGGAGGTGGGCCTACCTCCTACTTGCTTATCTTGTTTTTATTTGTTTTTTAGCTCGTTTCTTAGCCATTTTCCTTTTTTATCTTTGTTATTTACATGTTACTTGTTTTTTTTAATCTCGCCTAGTATTAGGCTGTAGCGTGAGTACGGCGACTTTCGCCCTAGTAGGCAGTCACCTAATGGGCTCTCAAAATAAACCACCCCCGCTGAATCCGTTCCAGTGTATGCGGATGGCTCCAACTCCCAGGAAGGGGTCGGTTTCTACGTCTTATTCCTTCTACTATTTTCCTTTTTACTACATCCACGTTCTGGAGGTGCTTTCGGGCACCTCTCTGCTTCCAGCAGTAGTCCCTCCTTTTCTTTCGAAAGGGACTGCCAAGAAAGCTGGCAGGCAGCCCATAGTGAACCGTAACCCATCAAAGCAGCTCGGTAGGGCAAACTCCCTTAGGGGGGAGAGGGAAGCCAGGCCCCTTTGGTCGCTTCCCTCAAAAGACCTGCTGGCAAGAATTTTAAACCTTGCCGGGGTCAAGGCCTGTGCCTCCCCACACAAAACTGGCGACACTGCCAAGGGGACCTGCGATGCCCTGGGAGGGGATGGCCAACTGGAGGCCCCTCCTGTGATAGACATGGTCCTTGAGGAAACCCAGCCTCAGACGGTAGGGCCTTCCATGGGGGATAATCCGGGCGCGGCGCAAACACCAAACCCAAATCCGCCCCTATGCAAGGTCCTCCTCAAACGGTTAGGGTTACTGAGGCAGTAGAAGGAGGGGAGGGATCTCCTCCGACCGGTGCCCCTGCGACCACCAGGACCTTCTCCATTTCGGAGAAGGATCTGGCTGAGGCCGGTCCATCTGGCCTAGGGGCTCCTATCAGCGGAGGTGAGAAGCGGGTTCATTCCCCACCCTCCTCTCCAAAAATGAAAAAGACTAAGAAGACTCGGGGATCCTCTCCATCCACAAGGACTGCGGGGATGGATGGGTCTGCTGCCACTTTGGCAAGCGACCAAACCAAGATCGGCACATCTGGCCCCTCTGCTCCCCCGGGTGCGGAGCCCCTGACTATGACAAAGATCAAAAGTGCACAGGGCAGATCCTCGATGACATCGGGGCCCCTGATTCAGAGGTTACCTGGCGTTTTCGAGCCCGCTAGCTTCAAATGCTTCCTCGTCCTTCGCTCCACTTTTGGCACCATGTAGGCCAAGGGCAACATGATCCATCAGAGGAGAGGATTAGCTAGTGTAATTGGTAGAGAGCCAAAGGTGACCCGTTTCTCGGACGGGAGCCTTCTGGCGAATGCGGCGAATCCCGCCGAGGCGGCCAAGATAAATGCTCTTCGGACACTTCATGACACCCCGGTGAGTGTGACGCCACACTCTAACATGAACTTTGTGAAAGGAGTAGTTTATGCGAGCTGTCCGACCATGGGGCAGTCAAGGTCGAACGTGTGATGAGAAAACAGGGAGGGGCCCTGAGACCTACCCCTACACTCTTCGTCACGTTCGACTGTGACAAGCTCCCTGAGTCGGTGCGTGCCGGTTGATACCGCTACCGCGTAAAGGCATTCGTGCCACTGCCGCGGCGGTGCTATTACTGTCACCGCTTCGGCCATACGAATCGTTCTTGTAGACGTGCAAAGTTGGGGTCACCCGAAGTTTGTGTAAATTGCTCCAAGACCGCACACGATATGTCCAAATCATGTGTGGCCAAGTGTGACAATTGCGGAGAGCAGCACCCCGCTTCGAAGCAATGTGGTGCATATCTCCTCGAGAAAGAAATCCTGGCCGTTCAGGCCCAGGATCGACTCAAATTCCACGAGGCTAAGGACTTGGTCCTGGCGCGCCCGGCTCTGCCTGGGACGTCAAAAGGCTCAATAGTTAGAACGACACCCTCTGCTCCTGGCCCATCCAGGCCAACGAGCACGGTTGTTTCTGCGCCCATTCGGAGCACTTCTGCGGGCTCTACTCAACCCGGGCGCTTCCCTGGTAAAGCTAGCGGCAAAAAGGATTCAAACCCAGCCCCGGATAAAACCAGGGCTCCCTCCTCTTCCCCCAGCGTGACCGTTTCCCGTAAGGCGAAGCGGCCACGCGCCTCCACCGTGTCGTTAGACTCACAGGAGGCAACACCCCTGAAGATGGTCGCCAGGCCATCTTCCGGGGTTCATAAAGCTGTCCCCCGAAAGGAGGACAGCAACAAAGGAGCGAGTGACTCGGAGACGGTGGTTCCTCGAAAAGAGGGCCCCCCGCCTCCGAAGCTGCAACGCCCGCCTAAGGCTTCGAGGCGGAGGGAGGAAAAGACTCGCATGGCGAGCCCAACCTCCCCCAATAAGTCCTCGAAGGCGACAGCGCCTTGTCCGGCCACCAACAGCGCCCGAGGTTCTGCCCCCGGGAAGGGTACGGCCATTCCCGTGATGGTCTTCTGTTCGAGGAGGGCACCCGCGTCTCCTCCGAGCTAGGCCTGCAGGGCATATTCCTTCAATGGAATTGCCGTGGACTCCGGGCCAACTGGGAGGAGCTGCGGAGGCTCGTCTCGTCACGTTTCCCGTTAGCTATCTTTTTGCAGGAGACCATGCTAGGCGCGTGCCCCCTGCCTGCAACCCCCGGGGTATAAGATTCTTGCGACCCCACCACCGCAGGATGGCCGGGCTGGGGGATGCGCGGTCTACACCCAGCATGATGTCTCTGTTCTTGCTTTCTCTTTAGATACATCCTTTCAGGCAGTGGCTTTGCAGCTGCACCTGGATAGGAGGTATACTATCATTTCTGCGTACATTCCACCGTCAGCAGACTTCGACGCGGGGGACTTCTGCCGCGTCGTGGCACGGTTGTAGAGGCCCTATGTCTTGCTTGGAGATGTGAACGGCAGGCATCCTCTCTGGGGACATTACTTAATAAATCCCAGGGGACAAGTCCTTGCCGATCTGATCGAAGAGCTTGAGATAGGTGTCCTAAACGTGGATGAGTTTACGCATCACTGTCCGAGAACCGCTTCATTTTTTTGCCTCAATCTATCTTTGTTCTCTTCGGATGCACAGCCTGATTTTGATTGGGGGGTGGTCGATTACCTCCATGGTAGTGATCACTTTCCCATTCAAATATCATTTTCAGGGCAACTGCCGCCTAAGAGCCCACCTCGGTGGTGCTTGGCGCGGGCGCGGTGGCCTGCATTTCAGGAAATGACTGAATTCTCTATCTCAGTCGATGAGTTTAGGTCAGTAGATGAAGCCGTTGATTTCTTCTCTGCGAACCTCATCGCCGCGGGCCTGACTACTATTCCTAGGACGTCTGGCCGTTTTCCACGCCGACCACTCCCATGGTGGTCGGCCGAGTGTGAGACGGCCCTGAAACAGAAGCGTTATGCCTACATGCGCTATAAGCGCCCGGCGAACGATTTCACTGTCGTTGAATTTCGTCAGTCTAGGTTCCGGTATATTTCGAAGTACGCCCGTCGCTCTTCTTGGCGGGCATACGTGTCTTCACCTAACGGGAAGACCCCTTTAGCAGAGGTGTGGAAGCGAGTCAAAAGGATTCGGGGCAAGTTCTCGCAGGACCATCCTCCCGTTCTCCAGGAGAATGGGACCGCAATCTCGGACCCCGCGTCCGTGGCGGAATCCTTAGCGACCGCTTTTTCCGCATTCTCTAGCCGGGATGCTGCTCCGCCAGCATTCAATGCACGTCGTGATGTCGCGGAAGGCCGCCGGCTCGACTTTACCTCGAGAAGCGGAGAACCCTTCAACGACAAGTTTACTGTGAGTGAGTTGCGCTCCGTTCTCGCTTCGTGCGCAGACACCGCCCATGGTCCGGACTATGTCCCGTACGCCATGCTTCGACATCTGGGTGAGTGAGGCATGGCCTTTCCTCAGTGTCACACTCTTTGCCCTGAGCATCAACGGCATCACTTCGGTGCTGCTGAAAGATGTTCTCGCTATGCTCTACGTGGATGACCTTTCGATCTCTTTGTGCGTGGCCCAGATGCCAACTCTGGAGCGTCGACTCCAACAGGCTTTGAACCGCGTCTCTCGCTATGCCGAAGCGCACAGATTTCGGTTTTCTTTGGCTAAGACTAAGGTGGTGCACTTCTGCCGCTATCCACGGCTTCACCTTGACCCAGATTTGTTTCTTAATGGGGTGCGCCTGGATGTGGTGGAATCGCACCGTTTCCTTGGCCTTGTATTCGACCGACGCCTCACCTGGGAGGCTCATATTCGCAGCCTTAGGGTCTGTTGTACCTGCGCTATGGACATTCTCCGTTCCGTGACGTTCAGCGCTTGGGGCGCTGATAGGGCTACTGCCCTACTTTTTTTATCAATCCTTTGTTCGTTCGAAGCTCGACTACGGATGCGAGTTTTATGCATCCGCAGCCGAGCGTTTATTGCGGAGGGTGGATTCGATCCACCACACCAGCCTGTTGATCGATGCTGGGGAGATGCCACTCGCTATGGGCCGCGTGCAGTGCATCACTCGCCTGTACGCGCGAGCCCGGCGCCTTCCTCAGTCGCCAACAGCTCTCACTGCATCCGCAGCTGATCTCGATGGTGCCTATGCCGCCGAGAGACGCCAGTCATACCCTAAGCCCTTTGGGTTGAGGGCCAGGAAACTCCGTCGAGAGCTAGATATAGCTCTCGGGCCGGTGGCGCCATCTTGTTCTGCCCAGAACGCCACCCTGGAGGGTACCACATTTGGCTATTTGTCGCCACGCCTCTTCTCCCAAAGCTTGTACGGCGCTGGGAGTATTGCGTTCGACCTTTTTGGAACACAATTCATGTCACGCTGAAACCGTGCCAGTGTATACGGCACTGTTTGAAGTCAGCGGGGCTCTGCCAGGCGCTGCGTCTGTCTTCACGGCCGAGCTGGTGTCAATACACCACTCGGTACGGGAGATTACGCGACGTGCCCGGTTCGGAGACCGGATTGTGATCTATAGCGACTCACAAATCGCTCTGAGTGCTCTTGGGGCATTGGAATCTCCGCATCGCCTGATTCGCGATATCCGTGATGCCACGGTTATTGCGAGCCGGGCAGATGTCGAGATTATCTAATGCTGGGTGCCTTGACATGTAGGAATTGCGGGGAATGAGGGCGCCAAAGAGTCCGCGAGGACTCTGCGACCGGACAGGCGTTTCGCTCTTCCTCACACCGACTACATGGCAGGAATATGGGCAGCTCTTCGGACTGCTTGGCAAAGAAGATGGGAGACGGTCGAAGGGAACTTAAAGTTGCGTGACGTTGCCCCGCGACTGTTCCCATGGACCTATCCCCCAATGCCGCGACGGCTTCAGGTCGCTTTCTGTCGTCTCCGAATCGGACACACTCGTGTGACGCATCGCTATTTGATGGAGCGCTCGCCTGTGCCCTATTGCGACGACTGCGTCGTCCCCCAGACTGTTCGGCACATTCTTGTCGAATGTCCCAGTCTGGGTGAGCTTCGTGCACGTTACCTGTCCCGGTACTGTGATGGGCGGGTCGCTACCGCCTGCCTTTTGTACTCCGGACGAGTACGTGCACATTGACTGGTGAACTTGTTGACTATTTAGGGAAGGCCGGCCTTCTCCCTTTCATTTAATTAGGTTTATTTGTTGTTTTTGTTATTGTTTTGTTATTGTTGTTTCCTGTTCAAATTTTTTTTAGTAGTCTAGAACTAGGCTGTTTGTTTACGGCGACTTATGCCTAAGTGGGCAGTGGCCAGATAGCCCCTTACAAAAACAAAAAAAATGGTAGCTGGAGGAGCGGCACGTCTTCCCGGCCCCCGTGCCCTTTATTACGGCCTAGCTCACAGAGTTAACTTAACTCTATCTCTGCCGGTGGATGTGAGGCGTTCCCCCGCTCCCTCAATGCAAACCTTTTTTTTTTAAAATAATCACCCTTTCCCCTTACCTCTCCTTCCTTCTTCCTCCATCTATTTTTAAGGACCAACCAGTTTTATTTTGCCATGTCAGAAGAGCGACTTTAAAACCTCTTTAACCAACGCCCACAGGTTGCAAGATGCCAGACTTAAGTCCTGGGTGTTGGGCGCGAATAATCGGATGTACGGTTTTAGCCCAATGACCCTTCGCCTCCGTGCATCCGCTTTCGTGTACATAAGTCGGCACTCGCTATGAAGGTGAACTTTACTGCCTTATTTACTACCAGGCCAACTAAAAATATCGGAGCCCGTCTTTGGTTGTCACATGACCGATCTTCAGATTCGTCTCGCCTAGTGGTCCATGAGAATTGCTTTGTTTTACTGGTTAACTTGAAGTGCTTTAGATTTCTTCTTGGGCTGAGTGCGGACAGGCGAGGGGGGTGGTTAGCAGGTTTTCCTGTGCCGGAAGACTTTTATCACACGCATCTCTCCCCCATTTTATTTTTCTCACTACTATTTCCCTACCTTTCTTTCCTCTCAGCACAACTCCATAAGCAGCCGTTGAGAACTCCGACCTCTCAGTGCGCCCTCCCGTAACACCCTTTCACCCCTCCCAATAGCGACGAAACACAGCTCTGGCATATTTCCCTCGGACCGTAACACCCACTGAGCCCGACAACGAAGTGGCGACTCTCTGTCATGATTCATCTGGGCAGTAGCAAGAATCGTTCGGTCACGTAATAGTCATTGAGCCCTCCCGACAATTACACGGCTCTTGTAAGCTTAATCTGGACCGTAACACCAAATAAGCCCTCACGTATGACCCATTGAGCGCTCCAGTTATCCCGTTGAACCCGTTCTTCTCATGGAGTCCCCTTCCGTATCACCCACAGAACCCTCTCGTGCTACTCATGTGTCCCCTCCCGTACTACCCATTGAATGCCGGCGGTGGCCCAGCAGACAAGGGTGTGTATTTTAAACTAGCCAATGGTGGAGTGGCATTCCCCTACTTTGATGTATTCCACGTTATGTTGCAATTTAACTTCCACTTCTAACTTTTGCATGAACCGCTAGCACATGAGGGGTGCTATAAAATTCCGACACAATGCAACAGCCTTCCTTCACTGTAAACTGGTCCCTCGAGACAACCTCACAGAAAGCGCGGTCCCACTTAATTGTGGTAGCGTTGGTAGAGCCTTCTGCACAGGTTGTAGGATGAAAGCTCTTTCCCCTGCAAGGGTGGGTATTATGTGTTGCCTGTTACACTTACAAACTGAAGGAGCTGCACATGCTCGCGCCTGAGTGCAAATTTGGTGATGTTTCTCCTCGCTTCCTCTCAGCATTCCTTTTTCTCTACTACTATCCCCTCAACCCTCGGTCTAAGCTAAAATACTTGGTCAATTACCTCATATTGTGTCTGAACAGACGCTTTGGAGCGTCTATAAACAAGGCCCTTTAACGTCTCTAGGTCACAAGAGACTAGACCTTGAGGTGACCTGGGCGCGAATAAGGGGAATATCGTTTTTGCTCCAATAACCACTTCCCTGCGTGGAATGAGCTGACCCTCTCCATGTGACCGTTCTCGGGTGTACAAGGCTGTACTGCTTATGGCGAGAAAGCTAGCTTTACTGCATTGTTGGCTGCCAAGACGAGCAAAGGTCTCGGCTTTCCTGGGTCTGCCACAACAGATCTTGTCCGTCCTGCCGAAGATTAATACGTCTTAGTAAGGATATCCGCCCAGTCGCTCTGCCTCTCTGACTTCCCATTTGGGAGCTGCAACCTTTGGGGCCACTCTGTAACTTATGGGCAATGTATGTCGCTGGCTTAGGCTGCTAATACTATTCTTTAACGCCCCCGTAAGGGGCGCGTTGATTTGCCATCCTGGCGGCCGTGCTAACGGGACTCAGCACCCCGTCCGACCCCAGCTTAGCCTTTTCTCCTTCCTTCAGACCCTTTTGTTTCCCCCCTGTTTCCTAGCTTTTCATACAACCTCCCACAACTTTCTCTGGTCAGCCTCTAATTTCATAGGGTAGATGCTGACCTTCTTCTCAGCCAACTATCCCGGATAGGGGCCGAGGGGGGAGGGGACAATGATCCCTTACCTCCACCTGAGCTCCATTTTTGGATGGTGGGTTTTTAATAACATGCTTTATCCCCACCCAAATCTTTCTCTCCTCCTTTTCCTTTCAATTTTCAAACACTATCCATTTTACGCTGTGTCCAAGGTGGAGCCGCAATGCTGGCGGGAGGGGTGGTCCAAAATGGCGGCACCTGGCCCTGCCAGGCCTGTACTTACCCTTATCAGAGCGGGCCACTGCGGGGGTGATTAGTGTTTGCATCCTGTAAAAAAAAAGGTTATCATGCTCAATGATGAAAACTTTCAAAAAACAAAATCTCTCTCCATTTCCCGTTTAAGAACGACGGAGACGCCCTCAGGCAGCTCCACAGAGAAAATGGAGGTCCATCCCCCCGTCCTGTAGTTTCCCAGGGGACCCTCCATAACTCTCAACCAGAGAGGAGGCTTACTCCTCTCCAGTGCCTATGGGTGCATGGGGCTCCCCCTCACCCCCTTCCTTGGAGTCAACACGTGACTCCAGCTCAAATCTGGCAGTCCCGCCTTTGCTTTCACAGTGGACTGCAAGGAAAGCCAGCAGGCAGACTATAACCGGCCGCTCCCCGTTGAATCGGTTCGGTAGGGCAAACCCCTTAGGGGGGAGAGGGAAGAAAGGACCCATCGGCCGCTTCTCTCTAAAGACCTGCTGGCCCAAGTATTAAATCTAGCGGGGGTGAAGGCCTATGCCCTCCTGCCAAAGAACATGAACGAGACTGACATGACCTGTGATGTCCTGGATGGGGGCGGGGGTGCAAATGGAGCCCCCTCTCCAGCCTCAGAAGGTGGGGCCTTCCATGGGGTCAGATTCGGGCTCGGTATCAAACACCGAGTCTGGTCCTGTGCGGGGCCCTCGCCAGAAGGGTCGGGCTGCTAAGACAGCACAAGGAGGGGGGAGGGATCTCCTCTTCCGGCCGGTGCCCCCACGACTGGTGAAACCTTCACCATCTCGGGGAAGGACCTTGCAGAGGCCGGCCTATCTGGCCTGGTGGCTCCTGCTGGGGGAGGGGAGAAGCGGGTCCATTCCCCGCCCTCCTCACCTAAAAAGAAGACAAAAAAGACTGGGCTCTTCTCCCTCCACGGGGGCCGCGGGGATGGACGAAGCCGCTATCATCTTTGAACATGACCAAGCAAAGATCGGCACGTCCGGCCCCGGTGCTCGCCTGGGCGGGAAATCCAAAAATAATACAAAAAGATTCATCAGAGGAGAGCTTTAGCTAGTATGATTGGTAGAGAGAGCCGAAGGTGACCCGTTTCTCGGACGGGAGCCTTCTGGCGAATGCGGCGGATCCCTCCGAGATGGCCAAGATAAGTGCTCTTCGGACACTTGATGGAACCGTGGTTTGTGTGACGCCGCACTCTACCATCAACTTTGTGAAACGAGTAGTTTATGCGAGGGAACTCTTGGACTACTCCATAAAAGATATCACTAGAGATGGCCGACCACGGGGCGGTCAAGGTCGAGCGTGTGATGAGAAAACAGGGAGGAGCCTCGAGACCCACCCCTACACTCTTCGTCACGTTCGACTGTGACGAGCTCCTTGAGTCGGTGCGTGCCGGTTGGTAGCGCTACGGCGTGAAGGCATTCGTGCCACTGCCGCGGAGGTTCTATTACTGTCACCGCTTCGGCCATACGAATCGCTCATGTAGACGTGCAAAGTCGGGGTCACCCGAAGTCTGTGTAAATTGCTCCAAGGCCGCACACGATAAGTCCAAATCGTGTGTGGCCAAGTGTGTCAATTGCGGAGAGCCGCACCCCGCTTCTTCGAAGCAATGTGGTGCATATCTCCTTGGGAAAAAATCCTGGCTGTTCAGGCCCAGGATCGTCTCTCATTCCGCGAGGCTAAGGACTTGGTCCTGGCGCGCATCGCTCTGCCTGGGACGTCAAAAGGCTCAATAGTTAGAACGACACCCTCTGCTCCTGGCCCATCCAGGCCAACGAGCACGGTTATTTCCGCGACCATTTGGAGCCCTTCTGCGGGTTCTACTCAACTCGGGCGCTTTCCTAGTAAAGCTGGCAGCACAAAGAGTTCACACTCAACCTCGGCTAAAACGGTGGCCTGCATTTCAGGAAATGACTGAATTCACTACCTCAGTCAAGGAGTTTAGGTCGATAGATGAGGCCGCTGAGTTCTTCTCCGGCAACCTCATTGGCGCGGGCCTGACTATTATTCCCAGAACGTCTGGCCATTTTGCACGCCAACTAGTCCCGTGGTGGTCAGCCGAGTGTGAGACGGCCCTGAAACAGAAGCGTTATGCCTACATGCGCTATAAGCGCCGTCCGAACGATTTCACTGTCGGTGCATTTCGTCGGGCTAGGTTCCGGTAGATTTCGAAGCACGCCCGCCACTCTTCTTGGTGGGCATACGTGTCTTCACTTAACGGGAAGACCCCTCTAGCAGAGGTATGGAAACGAGTCCAAAGGATTCGGTGGAAGTTTTCACAGGAAACCCCTCCCGTTCTCCAGTAGAAGGGAACCGCTCGTCCGTGACGGAATCCTTCGCGACCGCATTCTCTAACCGGGATGCTGCTTCGCAAGCATTCAATGCACATTGCGATGTGGCGGAAGGCCGCCGATTGGATTTTACCTCCAGAGGTGGAGAACCCTTTAACGACAGGTTTACTATGAGCGAGTTGCGTTCTGCTCTCGCTTCGTGTGCGGACAGCGCCCGTGATCTGGACGATGTCCCGTATGCTGTGCTTCGACACCTGGGTGAGCGAGGCATGGCCTTTCTGTTAGCTTTGTTCAACAGGATCTGGATATAGAGTAACCTTCCAGATTCCTGGCAAATCGCTACTGTACTAGCTTTTCCCAAACCGGGGATAGATCATTCTACCCCGGCCGGTTTCCGCCTAATTTCTCTAGCCTCCTGCGTGTGCATTTTGATGGAGAAATTGGTTGAATAAATATTAGATTAGACTTTCTCTGGTAGCGGAGGCCATTTGTGTTCTGCACAGTGCGGCTTCCGCAAGTTCCATTCCACGTCGGATGCTCTGCTTCAACTGGAAAATGCCGTCTGCGAGGCCTTCCTTCGTCTACAGCAGTTCGCCACGGTTTTTTTCGATCTGGAGAAGGCTTAAGATACCGCATGGCGTTACGGTTTCATGGAGACCCTTCACACGATGGGGGCGAGGGGACGCCTCCCGGTCTTTATATCTGAATTCTTACGAGATCGCCGATTCCGCGTACGGGTGGAGGGAGCCCTCTCCGGCCTAATGGAGCAGGAAGAGGGTGTTCCGCAGGGAAGTGTCCTCAGTGTCACACTCTTTGCCTTGAGCACCTCGGTGCTGCTACAAGATGTTCTTGCTACGCTATACGTGGACGACCTTTCGATCTCTTTTGGCGCGGCCCATTTGCCAACTATGGAGCGTCGACTCAAACAGGCATTGAATTGTCTCTCTCGCTATGATGAAGCGCACAGGTTTCGGTTTTGGGGGGCCAAAACTAAGGTGGTGCACTTTTGCCGCCATCCACGGCTCCACCCCTACCCAGATGTTTCTTAATGGGGTGCGCCTGGAAATGGTTGAATCGCACCGTTTCTTTGGTCTTTTATTTGATCGATGCCTCACCTGGGAGGCTCATATTCGCAGCCTTAGGGTCTCTTGTACCCGCGCCATGGATATTCTTCGTTCCGTGACGTTCAGCGTTTGTGGCGCTGATAGGGCTACTGCCTTGCTGTTTTATCGATCCTTTGTCCATTCGAAGCACTACTACGGATGTCAGTTTATGCATCCGCAGCTGAACGTCTATTGCGGAAGGTGGACTCGATCTACCACACCGGCCTTCGCTTGGTGACCGGTGCCTTCCGCACTTCCCCTATTGAGAGCCTGCTTGTCGATGCTGGAGAGATGCCACTATATATGCGCTCTGCACAGTGCATTACTCGCCTGTACGCACGAGCGCAGCCTCTCCCTTTGTCGCCAATGGCTCTCAAAGCATCCGCAGCTGATCTCGACGGTGCCTATGCCGCCGAGAGACGGAAGACACCCTAAGCTATTTGGCTCTAGGGCTAGGAAACTACTTCGAGAGCTAGATATAGCTCTCGAGCCGGTGGCGCCCCTGGTTCTGCACAAAACGCTACCCTGGAGAGTACCACCGTTGGCTATTTGTTGCCACACCTCTGCTCCCAAAGCTTGTACAGCATCGGGAGTGTTGCGTTTGGCCTTTTTGGAGCACATCTCGTGTCACGCTGGAACCGTTCTAGTGTATGCGGATGGCTCCAACTCCCAAGGGAGGGTCGGTTTCCACGCCGTATTTCCTCTGAAGTCAGCGGGGCTCTACCGGGCGCTGCGTCTGTCTTCACGGCTGAGTTGGTGTCAATACACCACTCGGTACGGGAGATTACGTCACGTGCCCGTTTCGGAGACCGGATCGTGGTTTATAGCGACTCACAAAGCGCTCTGAGTGCTCTCGGGGCATTGGAATCTCCGCACCCTCTTGTTCCCGATATCCGTGATGCCACGGTTTTAGTGAGCGGGTGGATATCGAGATTATCTTCTGCTGGGTTCCTGGACATGTATGAATTGCGGAGAATGAGCTCGCTACAGAGTCCGCGAATACCGGGCGACCGGACCAGCGTTTTGCTCTTCCACACACACACACACTGCATGGCAGGAATACGGGCTGCTCTTTGGACTGTTTGGCAAAGAAGATGGGAGACGGTTCAGGGGAACTTAAATTTGTGTGACATTGCACCGCGACTGTCCCATGGACCTATCCCCCCAATGCCGCGACGGCTTCAGGTCGCTTTCTGTCTTCTCCGAATCGGGCACACTCGTGTGACGCATCGCCATTTGATGGAACGCTCGCCTGCGCCCTATTATGATACTGCGTCGTCCCTCAGACTGTTCGGCACATTCTTGTCGTATGTCCCAGACTGTGTGATCTTTGCACACGTTACCTGTCCCGGTACCGGAATGGGCGGGGTCGCTACCGCCTGTCCCTTGTACTCAGGACGGGTTCGTTCACACCGACCTTTGGACTTTTAGACTTTTTGGAGAAGGCTGGCCTTCTCCCCCTTATTTAATGTTTGACTATGGATCGCGTGCTTCTTCGCCGCAGGAGGGCGGGCATTTCCCCGTCGACGGAGCTCGCTCTATATTTTTTCAATTTGTTTATTTTTTTCCTTTATTTGGCTTTTAATATAGCCTAGATTTAGGTTAGGATGAGTACGGCGACTTATGCCCCAGAAGGCAGTCGCCAAATGAGATATTAAAAAAAAAGAAAAAGATATTCTTTAACGCACCCAGGAAGGACCCCTAAAAAGTCCAAAAGCTCAGGCTTGATGGGCTGGAGCTGGTGGACGCTGGATATAGCCTACCACCCCTTGTTTTCTTTAGCGGTCACAAGCGTAGGAGAATTTCGTGTGTTGGCAGGCTTTGAGTAAAATTTCGAACTACATCCCCCTCGCCATACCTTTGTATTGATGGGGAAGAGGAACCAAGATACAACACCACTCACAGGTGGAGGGGCTTCCCTTCAACTTCTGAATGCGGCAGACGGTGTTTCCCCTTTGCTATCTTCGGAGCAGCTCTATCTCTGGGATGGACGTGGCCCCCTCCAAAACTTCTAGCAGACAGGGCGCTTTTCCTTCCCTTCCTTTTTGACTGGTTCGGTTTTTTTTCCTTTTGCAGCGGGCCCCCCCACCCCCCTACACACCATCTTGCTTTCACAGGGCCCCCGCAAGAGTACAACGATATAGAGGAAGCACCGCCCTCGACACTTTTTCTTCGGTTAAGTGACCCACAACAACCCCTTAAAAGGGTAAGAGGCGGCATCGTCGATCCGAGATGTCAAGTTGATGGGAGTCGCATGCTATTCGGAATTCCTCTCACTTTGGGGGGAAGGTATGACCACCCCCCACCCCCGATTGCAGGGTCTTCCAAGGGGGCTAACCTTTGCTCGGTGCTTGACACTGAATCTGCCCCTCCTCAGGCAGCATGAGCACCCGAAGACTTCCGAGGAGGGCACCCCCTCCCCTCCACACACACACGCACACCTGGTTCTCATTTATCAGTTAAGGTCTCCATCTGAAGGAAAGATCTGGCCGAGGCTAGCACGTCCGTTTTGTGCTCCCTTCCAAGGAGGGGTGAGAAACTGGTTCACTCACTGAAGATGACAAGGAATTCTTCTCCCTCCGCGTGTGCTCCGGAGACGGACGAATCCATCTCCGTTTCGGCAAGCGAACAGGCAAAGACTAAATTCGTAAGTGCGGTGCGCAATTACATCGTGGCTACTCTATCAGATACTACCTGTCGTTTTTAAGTCCAAAGGCTTCTAACGCTTTCTAGTTAATTGCTCCATAGATGGTAACATGTTGGACAAAGGCAACATGATCCAACATATAAGAAAATTAGCTAGTTTGACTGTTAGAGTGCCGAAGGTGAACCGTTTCTCGGACGGAAGAATTCTGGCGAATACTTCAAACCCTTCCGAGAGGGCCATAGTTAATGCCCTTTACATACTCAATGGCTCGCCTGCAAGTGTCACTCAACACTACTATGAAACTCAAAGGAGTGATTTATGCGAAAGAACTCTTCGACTACTTAGAAGACCACCTTAGAACTGGCCGACCACGAGGCGGTCAAAATCAAGCGTGTGATGAAAAAAAGGGGGGGACCTCGAGACCTACCCCTACCTTTCGTCACGTTCGACCGTGATAGGCTCCCTGTGTAGGTGCGTTCTGTTTGCTATTACTACTGCGTAACGGCACCGTGCCAATGCCGAGGAGGTGCTACTACTGCCACCGCTTTGGTCATACGATTTGCTCCTGTAGATGTGCAAAGACGGGGTCACCCGAATTCTGTGTAAGTTGCTTCAAGGCCGTACACGATAAGTCCAAATCGTGTGTGGCCCAGGGTGTCAATTGCCTAGAGTCGCACCTCGCTTCTTTGAAGCAATGTGATGCGTATCTCCTTGAGAAGGAAATCCTGCCCGTTCAGGCACAGGATCGTCTCTCATTTCGCAGGGCTAAGGACTTGGTCCTGGCCCACCCGGTGCTAGCTGGGACGTCCTATGACTCAATGTTAACAATGACACCCTCTGCTCCTGGCCTCTCTAGGCCTACGAGCACGGTCGTTTCCGCGCCCCTTTCGGAAACCTTCTGCGGGACCTACCCACCCCTGGCGCTGCCCTCGTAAAGCTGGCGGCACAAGGGTTCAAACCCAGCCCAGGCTAAATAAAACCTTCCTTCTCCAGCGTACCCGTTTCCCGTAAGGCGAAACTGCCGCGTGCATCCACCGAGGTGTTAGACTCACAGGAGGCAACACCCTCGAAGTTTGTCGTGAGACAACCTTCCTGGATTCCTATACGTTTCCCCCGTAAGGAGGACAGCACTAAAGAAGTTTCGGCTCCTTCGTCCACACCGAGTGGTAGACTGGATGGCTCGGAGAGGGTGGACCGTCCAAAAGAGGGACCCCCGCATTCGAAGCCGCCCCGCTCACCTAATGTTTGTAGGCGGAGGAAGGAAAAGACTTGCATGGCGAGCCCAACCTCCACCGATAAGTCCTCGAAGGCGACAGAGCCAAGAGCGCCCGGAGTTCTGCCTCCGGAAAGCGTACGCCCATTTCCGTGAGGGTCTGTTTTTCGAAGAGGTCCCCCGCATCTCCGAGCTAGGCCTTGAGGGCATATTCCTTCAATGGAATTTCCGCCAACTCAGTGGACCGGCGGAGGCTCATCTCCTCCCGTTAGCTACATTTTTGCAGGAGACCCTGCTGGGCGCGTACCCCCTGCCTACCCTCCTGGGGTATAAATATTTTGTGACCCCAACACCACGGGATCGAGGACGGGAAGGATGATGCGCGATTTACACCCGGCATGATGTCTCCGTTCTTCTGTGCTTTAGATACCTCCTTTCAGGCAGTAGCTGTGTAGCTGCACCTGGATAGGAGGAATACTGTTATTTCCGCATACATTCCACCGTCAGCCGACTTCGACGCTGGGGACTTCTGGCGCGTCGTGGCAGAGCTGCCAATGCCCTTTCTCTTGCTCGGAAATCTGAACGGTAGACAACCCCTCTGTGGAGATTACTCGATTAATCCCAGGGGTCAAGTCCTTGCCGACCTGATCGACGAATTGGAGATAGGTGTCGTAAATGTAGATGAGTTTAGGCATCACTGCCAGAGAACTGCTTCATTTTCCTGTCCCGATCTCTCTTTCTTCTCGGATGGAGCCTGATTTTGGGAGGGAGTGTTGATGACCTACATGGTAGTGATCACTTTCCCATTCAAATATTGTATTGGCTGCTGCAGCCTGAGAGCCCGCCTCGGTTGTGCTTGGCGCGGCTGCGGTGGTCCGCATTTCATGGAAATGACTGAATTCTGTATCTCAGTCAAGGAGTTTAGGTCAGTTGATAAGGCCATTGAGTCCTTCTTCCTGAACCTTATCGCCGTGGGCCTAACTACTATTCCTAGAAGGTCTGGCCATTTTGCACGCCGACCACTCCTGTGGTGGTCGGCTGAGTGTGAGAGGACCCTCAAACAGAAGCGTTATACCTACATGCGCTGTAAGCGCCGCCCGAACGATTTCACTGTCGCTGAATTTCGTCGGGCTATGGCTAGGTTCCGGTATATTTCCAAGCACGCCCGCCTCTCTTCTTGGCGGGCATACGTGTCTTCACTTAACGGGAAGACCCCTCTAGCAGAGGTGTGGAAGCGAGTCAAAAGGATTCGGTGCAAGTTCTTGCAGGACCTTGCTCCCGTTCCCCAGGAGAATTGGACCGTAATCTCAAGCTCTGCGTCGCTGGTGAAATCCTTCGCGACCGCATTCTCTAGCCGGGATGCTGCTCCACCACCATTCAATTCGCGTCGCGGAAGGCCGCCGACTGGACTTTACCTCCAGAAGCGGATAACCCTTCAACGACAGGTTTACTTTGAGTCATTTACGTTCCTCTCTCTGGGTGTGCGAGGCATGGCCTTTCTGTTAGATTTGTTCAACAGAATCTGGGTAGAGGGTATCCCCCCAGACTCCTGGCGAATCGCTACTGTGTTCGCTTTTCGGAAAACGGGGAGAGATTACTCTACCCCGGCCGGTGTCCGCCCAATCTCTCTAACCTACTGCGTGTGCAAATTGATGGAGATATTGGTCAATGTTAGATTAGCCTTTTTCCTGGACAGCGGAGTCCATGTCTTCTGCACAGTGCGGTTTCCGCAAGTTCCACTCCACTTTGGATGCTCTGCTCCGACTAGAAAATGCCGTCTGCGAGGCCCTAGACAGCACCACGCCATGTCTGGCTTGCCACAACTGCGACTAAAGTACCAGATTTGGTTCTTTTAGGAGTGTCTAAAACAGCAAAAGTACCAAATAACTACAAAAAGAACCAAATGAAGCCAATTTTATCATGTATTAATTTAATTAAACTATTGTTACGTATGATGCGTGTCTCGTTATTTAAAACATAAATGGTTCTATTGCACTAATTTAAGATATTCTTACGACTTCTTGTATTATGATACTGCATGGCGTTACGGTATCATGGAGACTCTCCAACGATAGGGGAGAGGGAATGCCTCCTAATCTTTATATCTGAATTTTTGCGAAATGTCGATTCCGCGTACGGGTGGGGGGAACCCTCTCCGGCCCAATGGTGCAAGAAGAATATGTCCTGTGTCACACTCTTTGCCCTGAGCATCAATGGCATCACCTCGGTGCTTCCGGAAGATTTTCTCGCTACCCTCTATGTGGACGACCTTTCGAACCTCTTTTGGGGCGGCCAAGATGACAACTCTTCTCTTGAGCGTAGACTCGAATAGCCATTGAGCTGAGTCTCGCTATTTCGAAGCGCACAGGCTTCGGTTTTCCTTGACCAAGACTAAGGTGGCGCACTCCTGCCGTCATCAAGGACTGCACCCTGACCCAGACTTGTTTCTAAATGGGGTTCGCCTTGAAGTGGTGGACTCGCACCTTTCCTTGGTAGGCTCATATTCGCCACCTTTAGGTCTCTTGTACCCGTGCCATGGATATTCTTCCTCCGTAAGTGCTACAACGATTTGCTTTCCTAGCCGCCGTGCTGATGGGACTTAGTGCCCGGTCCGGGCCCCAGCTTGGCATGCATCCTCTTCTTTCGCTAACCCCTACCTCGGATTCTGTACCATTTCTCTTTCACCCTGCATCGTCCTTCCACCCATCCGATTTACTTACTCAATTTCTCTACCCTTTCACTGGCCCCTCCTTCTCCTGCCCATGGATCTCCTCGATCACGACCCGGCGCTATCCTGAACCATGGAATTGAACAGTCTAACCCCGTAAGGGGCGCAGCGATTTGCCTTCCTGCCGCCGTTCTGACGGGACTCAGTGCCCCGTCCGGCCCCAGCTTATCCTCTTCTCCTTCTTTCAGACAGCCTCTATTTCTCCCCTACTTCCTCACTTCCCCTACAGCTTCTCCCATAGCGTTCTCTGGTCGGCCTCAATTTTCTCAGGGTAGATGCTGACCTTCTCAGCAAACAAATCCCGGATCGGGGCTGCGGGGGGGAGGGGACAATGTTCCCTAACCCTTGAGCTCCGGTTCAGGATGGTAGGGTTTTAACATCCTCCTACATCTACACCCATACCTTCCTCACATCCCCTTTCCTTCTCACTTCACCTGGTGCTGCCGGAAGATGTTCTCGCTACGCTCTACGTGGACGACCTTTCGATCTCTTTTGGCGCGGCCCAGATGACAACTCTGGACCGTCGACTCCAACAAGAGTTGAACCGCGTCACTCGTAATGCCGAAGCGCACAGGTTTCGGTTTTCCTTGGCCAAGACTAAGGTCGTGCACTTCCCCCGCCATCCACGGCTCCACGCTGAACTCGACTTGTTTCTTAATGGGGTACACCTGGAAGTGGTTGAATCGCACCGTTTCCTAGGTCTTGTATTTGACTGACGCCTCACTTGGGAGGCTCATATTCGCAGCAATAGGGTCTCTTGGACCCGAACCATGGATATTGTCCGTTCCGCGACGTTCAGCACTAGGGGCGCTGATAGGCCTACTGCCTTACTTTTTATCGATCCTTTGTTTGTTCGAAGCTCGACTACGGATGCGAATTTTCGCATCCGCAGCCGAGGGTGCATTGCGGGAGGTGGACTCAATCCACCACACCGGCCTTCGTCCTGCGACCGGTGCCTCCCGCACTTCCGCCATTGAGAGCCTACTAGTCGATGCTGGGGAGATGCCACTCGCTCTACCCCCTGTCCAGTGCATTATTCGCCTGTACGCGTGAGCCCGGCGCCTTCCTCAGTCGCCAACAGCTCTCAGTGCATCCGCAGCTTATTTCGTCGGTGCCTATGCCGCCGAGAGACGCCAGTTATACCCTAGGCCACTTTGGGTGTTGTGCCAGGAAACTCCTTCGAGAGGTAGATATAGCTCTCGGGCCGGTAGCGTTCCTGGTTCTGCCAAGGAGGCCACCCTGGAGGGTACCACGTTTAACTATTTGTCGCTACGCCTTTGCTCCCAAAGCTTGTACAGCGCCGGGAGTATTGCGTTCGACCTTTTTGGAGCACACCTCGTGTCACGCTGGAATCGTGCCAGTGTATACAGATGGCTCCAAGTCTCAAGAGGGGGTCGGCTTCCACACCGTACCCCCTATGTTTGAAGTCAGCGGGGTTCTGCCAGGCGCTGCGTCTGTCTTCACGGCCGAGCTGGTGGCAATACACCTCTCTGTACCGGAGACTCCTCGACGTGCCCGGTTCGGAGACCGGATTGGGATCTATAGCGACTCACAAAGCGCCCTGAGTGCTCTCGGGGCATTGGAATCTCCGCATCCCCTGGTTCGCGATATCCGTGGCGCCACGTTTTTGGCGAGCCGGGCGGATGTCGAGATTATCTTCTGCTGGGTTCCTGGACATGTAGCATTTGCGGGTAATGAGCGTGCCGATAAGGGCGCCAAATAGTCCGTGAGGACTTTGCGACCGGATCAGCGTTTCGCTCTTCCTCACACCTACTACATGGTAGGATTACGGGCTGCTGTTCGATCTTCTTGGCAAAGAAGATGGGAGACGGTCGAAGGGAACTTAAAGTTGCGTGCTATTGCGCCTCGACTGTTTCCATGTTGCTTTCTATCGTCTCTGAATTAGGCACACTCGCGGGACGCACCGCCATTTGATGGAACGCTCGCCAGCGTCATACTGTGAAGACTGCGTTATCCCCCCAGTCTGTTCGTCACATTGTTGAATGTTCCAGTCTGGGCGATATACGCGCACGTTAACAGTCCCGGTACCGGAATGGGCTCGGTACGAGTTCGTGCACATTGACTAGTGTACCTACATACTTTTGGGGGGAGGCCGGCCTTCTCCCCTTTATTTAACTAGGTTTTGTTTTTGTTATTGTTGTTTTTTTTGTAGGTCGCACGCTCCTGCGCAGGGGGGAGGGGTACCTCCCCCCCACGCCGGATCTTGCTTTCTAATTGTTGACATTTTCCCTTTTTATTGTTGTTGTGTTTCATATTCTTATTTTAAAGTAGCCCAAGTGGGCAGTCGCCAGATAGGCTCCTAAAATTAAAAAAAAAAATAAATTGAACACTCTCACAACCAGATGTTAGGCGTGGTGACCCTAACCGCTCTGAAATCTGTCACCAAGCTGGATCCGTCATCCTGACCTGCCTACCACGTCCGGGTTTTCCCAAGGGGGTGACGGATAATGCGTATCCCACCACACCTAGTGATAGCGGCCAGGGCCAATTAAAAGGAGCCCAGTAGTGCCGTTCCCTTGTTGGGGTCAGTGTTGGCCTCACGGGCAGGGGTGGCGAATCCTTTTTCATACGGCCATGAATTCTTCAAATTACCTTCTCTATCAACACTCGAACAAAGAAAAATACAATGAAAGCTCGTCAACCTACAAAAGAACAAATAACCTAAAACATTATTCGGTCCAGCATGCTGGTCACGCTACGTAACACTGAAAACAGATTTAAACAACCCATACGGCCATATAAACCTCCGCGAGCTCCTGCAGTACTTGACATGGGAAGCTCAACCGGAATTCAACCTAAATCAAATTCGAACCGAAGCCGTCGTCAAAATTAAAACAGAAAGCATTCCTAACCAACTACTCTCCCTTCCCTAACAGGCAATCATAACCTACAGGAAACGGTCATAGCAGTGACCAATGTAAAAACCCAGGAAGATGCCGCAACTGCCATAAACCCCATCATGCCTCCAGCAAAACTTGCCAACATTACGAATACAATCAAGAGGTAAGAATACGAATGCTCCATTTTGGTATCGGTATTCGTCAGGCAGTAGAGGACATGACAGAGGAAGGCAACAAATTAGAAACGCAGACACGATATCCTGGCCGCTCAGGCCATGGAACTTCTCTGGTTTGGCGAGGCAAAGGACTTGGCCCTGTCGCGCCTGGCGTTTACTGGGACGTCTTATGCTCCAATGTTAAGAAAGACATCCTCTGTTCAGGCCTAATGGTACGGTCGTTTCCGCGCCTACTCCGAACCCCTCTGCGGGGTGTACCTACCCCGGAAGCTCTCCTTGTAGACGTGACGACACCAAGGATTCACACTCAGCCTCGGCTAAAACCAAGGCTCCTCCTATATCTCCCCAGCGTGACTGTTTTCTGTAAGGCGAAACGGCCACTCACCTCCCCCGAGTCGTTAGACTCACTGGAGGCAACCCCTGAAGTTGGACGTGATGCCATCTTCCGGGATTCCTAAAGCTGCTCCCCGAAATAGGACGGCAGCAAATGAGCTTCGGCTCCTACGCCCACAACCAGTGCTAGGCTCGGTAACTCGAAGACGGTGAATCCTCCAAAGGAGGGACTCACGCCTCCTAGGCCGCCCTGCCCAAGGTTTCGAGGCAGATGGTGGAAAAGACTCGCATGGATAGCCCAACCTCCCCGATAAGTCTCGAGACGAAAGCGACATCAGCGCTTCCTCGATCGGCCAACAGCGACCGGAGTACTTTGAGAAGCGTACAGCTAATCCTACGAGGGTCTTCTCTTCGAAGAAGTCCTCCGAACAAGCCTGGAGGGCATATTTCTTGTATGGTATATGCGCGGACTAGGGCTCATCTGGGAGCAGTGGCGGAAGCTCGTCTCTTCCCGTTTTCCATTAGCTATCTTTTGGTAGGAGACCATGTTGGGATATGAGGCTTTGCGACCCCACTACTACGGAATACAGGCCGGGTATGAGGATGCGCTATTTTCACCTGACATTGTCTCCGTTCTTTTCTTTGTTTAAATACCTTTTTTTCAGGCAGTAGCGATGCATCTGTATAAGAGGTATACTGTTATTTGTGCATACATTCTACCGTTATCTGACTTCGACGCCGAGTTTCCTCGTCGTGGCACGGTTGCTGAGGCCCTTCCTCTTGGACGGAATTTGAAAGATAGAAAAGCCCTCTAGGGAGACTATTCGATTAATCTCAGGGCTCAGGTCCTTGCCGACGTGATCGACGAGCTGGAGATTGATGTCCTAAATGTGGAAGAGTTTACGCATCATTGTCCGCGAACCGCTTCATTTTCCTGCCTCGATCTATTTTTGTGCTCTCAGGATGCACAGCCTGATTTTGGGTGGGGGTAATCACTTTCAAATTCAAATATCATTTTTTGACCGCACCGACTGAGAGCCCCCGACCCCCCTCCCGGCCTTCCGGTGGTGCTTGGCGCGGGCGTCCGAATTTCAGGAAATGAATGATTTCTCTGTCCCAGCCTAGAAGTTTAGGTCTGTGGATAAGACCGTTGAATTCTTTTCCGGCACCCCGTAAGGGCGGGCGATTCGCCTTCCTGGCAGCCGTGCTCTGCGCCCTATTGCGACGGCTACGTCGTCCCCCAGACTGTTCGGCACATTCGTGTCGAATGTCCCAGTCTGGGTGATCTTCGCGCACGTTACCTGTCCCGGTACCGGAATGGGCGGGGTTGCTACCGCCTGTCCCTTGTACTCGGGACGAGTGCGTCCACATTGACTGGTGGACTTGTTGACTTCTTGGGGGAGGCCGGCCTTGTCCCTATTATTTAAGCAGGGTTTTTTTTGGTTTTTTTGGCATTTGTTTTTTTCCCCCTTTAGGTTGCACGCTCCTGCGCCGGGCGGACCTCCCCCCGACGCACCAGCTTGCTTCCTTTCCCCCTTTTGGGCGTGTTTTTTTGTCTCTTTAATTTTATTTTAAAGTAGCCTAGAACTATGCCAGTTTTAATACGGCGACTAATGCCCAAGTTGGCAGTCGCCAGATGAACTCTTAAAAAAAAAGAAAAAAAAGGCAGCCGTGCTGATGAGACTCAGCGCCCTGTCAGGCCACAGCTTAACTCCTTCTCCTTCTTTCTGACAGCCTGTGATATACCCTACTTCCTCACTTTCCTTACAACCTCTCCCATAACTTTCTCTGGTTGCCTCTAATTTCACAGGGTAGACGCCAACCAGCTTCCTCTTGTAGATAGAGGGGAGTAGGAAAAGGGGCAAAGAAAAAAATAATAGCATAGGCGAGTTGCGAACAGCTTCTTGCGCCGATGGACCACTGTTAGCCAGCGGCGAATCCACTCGGCCATCCCGAATCTCAAAAAAGACTCATTCAAACGAAGCTTTTAAGCCGCTCGCCTGCACTTCTCGTACGCGTACTCTCACCCAACTATCCCGGATCTGGGCTGAGAAGGGGAGGGGACAACATTCCCTCACTCCTGAAGTTCGGCATTGGTTGCTGGATTTTTAATAACCTGCTTCACCCCCACCCACACCATCACATACCCTTTCTTTCCTCAAAGAGCGGCCTACTGCTTGGGGGTGATGAGCGTTCGCATCCCACGATGAGTATAGGGTCAGGTCACCATACCCAATAATGAATTTATTATTTGAAAAAAAATAAAAAGAGTTCCCCTCGACCATCGTCGTAGCCGCCTTCGGTCAGCACACCCCAAAAATGGAGGTTTCCCCCGCCTATGCTTTCGCAGGGATCCCTCCAAAGACCTTTGAATGGAGAGGAGGTTCAATCCTCTCCATGCATACGTGTGCAGGGGACTCTCCCTCACCCCCTTCTCTGGACTCGCCCTTGTGCGACTCAATTTTTAAAGCGGCAGTCCCCCCTTTGCTTTCCACGCAGGCGGCCAAAAATTGACCGCTCCGGGTGGGAGTGGTTCGATAGGGCCATCCCCTCCTAATGTCCTGCGTGCGAGCGCGACCAACTTGCAGGGGGTGAGTATACCTACCCCCATCTCATCCCCGACAGATGCCGGTTTGCCGGCCCATGATGGGATAAAAGGTACCTCGACTGTTTACGTTTTGCACGTAGGCACTAATATTATGTTTTTTTCACAATAGTTCCCAGCAACTACTCGCGCGTTACTGACAATTTATGCAGATCCTGAATGAAAGGAGTAGAAATGTAGCCTTTTTCAGGTATCCTACCTATGTAAGAGCAATTTATATTATAATTCTCTCAAAATCACTTGTCAGAAGGGTTGCACTTCATTAATGCTTGGAACGATTGCTAAGAACGCAAAGACCTATTTTTGCAAGATAGACTCCAACTTTTTTTAGACATCTCTAATTCTGAGTCTAGTCTCTGCGTAGAAGAGAGAACCGTGCAACCAAAATTCAAACCGGCAATGTAATAATAGTCATAAGTAGTGATGAGCATAGCTCCCTTACAAGCTTTTAATGTAATGATAGAACTGAGAAGTTATATTCAAACTGCCCCTTTTATAGGGTTTAATCAACCATATTCATAATACATCTAGAAAAGAAACAAAACAAAATATTAGTAACATGAATACATATGAATAAATATAAATGAGGAAGGGGGAACATATGTATAATATTCACTCTCACCAAAAAGAATTCATTCCTTTTTAAAAACTAGAAAATATACAATATACTAGATAGAGAAAGTTAAAGTAGAAATTGAAAATATTATATATCTAATCGACGTACAGGTTTATGAGCACGTAAAGATCTTCTAGGGCCAGGCAACTGTATTGTCAGATTGTCGTGACTATTCACACTGTTCTTGTATCTGGATAATTTTTTATTGCTCATTTCCCAATATTTTCTTGCTAGCTTGAGAAATTTTAGTAGTTGTAGATGGGAAACTAGATCGGAAAGGACACCTGGACTTCGTGATTCGGAATCATTAGGTGGAATATTCCTCGGACATGGAGCTAAATTACGCAGAGAAACATTACTCTCTCTCCTATCAGGAAATTTCACACGAGCATGTGTAGAGTTAGTTTCAATGAGATCAACAACGTCCACAGCTGGTTCTTATTTACTGCGATTACCAAATCGTTTGAGAAGGACTTCTCCACGTTCAATTAGCCAAGAAGGTAGGGCTGAATCACTAAATGAACGTCTCTCAAAAGCAAAAAGTCGTTCATGCGGCGTGGTATTTGTAGAGGTAAAAAGTAGTGAACGTATGGCATGTAAGTAACACATCCTGCTATGCACTTAATGTCAAACCTCGAGATTCAATAGCCAACTTCTCAGTATTCCAAATAATGCAATTATAGCGCTCGCTTTGGCTATTTCCACGGGGGTTGTATGGAGAGGTGTGGCTGCTGTTTACACCAAGACGTAGTAAAAATTCTTTCACTTCATTGGGAATGAATGACAGGCCACAGTCTGAATGGATATATGCAGGTAGACCAAATAACGAAAAAGATTTGTAAGACAGTCAATAACTACTTTGGGTGACATATCTCAGCATGGAAACGCGAATGGAAATAGGCTAAACTTATCAACGACTGTAAGGAGACAACGTGACGAGTTCGCGGAAACTGGAGGCGGCCCCTTAAAACCAATTGAAAGACATTGCAAAGGCGCAGTCGCCCGTATCAAAGAAGTATTTTCTGGTTTAAAGAAACGCAGTTTAATTTTAGTACATACCTGACAATCAGCAGTAATATGGCGGAATTCATCGATGGAATAAAGAAGGTTTTTAACACGAACATAATGTAGCATTCGCTAGACTCCAGGATGAATGAGACTCGTGAAGCGATTTTAGACTTGTAATATCCGAAGTGGCGTTACAATACGACCGTGATAGTGTATCAGCAACATTTTCGTGACCCGGGCGATGATGAATATGTAAGGAAAATGGAAGTAATTTCATAGACCAGCGCATGATCTTATCATTCTTTATTTTACCTTTTAAATTGGTATCAAACATAAATGAGACAGCTCTTTGATCAGTTATTACGTCAAAATGTCTACCAGCCAAAAAAGGTTTCTATTTACGTATACTCTCTACCATGACATACGCTTCTTTTTCAACGATGTGGTATCTTTTCTGATCGGTTCAATAAACGTGATGTAGCAGCTGACATCTTTGCAAGCTCCTACAAAGTTCGTAAAGAGGCAGTTGGCAATTTCCCGTCTGAAAAAATTATGCATCTAGCCCTAAGATGCATTTTTGTACGACCTTTGATACAGAGATGCATAGATTGTACTACAGCCTCATTTATAAATTTTTCTGAACTTCCACTGTCAATCAGACCTTGAGGTAACCGAGAATCTCCATTCAATTGAACAGGCAACAGGAAGCGGCTGGTAGCGCGGGTGGAAGCAAGCGCGGCAGAAGATAGTGAAACGGGACGTTTGGATTTTGACTTACAAACCTTTGCAAAATGCCCAAACTTCCCACATTTACGACAAATTACATCACGAGCTGGACAAAGTGTTCGGTCATCCTCGGGATGGCGACTACCACCACAATTGTAGCATGTTTGCTTCATTTTAAAAATATTTTTTGAAACGGCTACTGTAAGTGGAAGGCTAACTTCCCCACATTCTTCTTCTTTACTAAAGGCAATAGATTTACCACGAACAGCCGCCACACTAGCAGGTACATGACCGGGTATAACTAAGCATGATTCAGATCTCAGCAATGCTTGCTCAAATGCTCGAGCTTGTTGAGTAGCATCAGTTAATGTAAGCTTTTGATTTTCAAGGAGTCATGCACTAATGTTCGAATATTTTAAGCCTCGTATGAAGAAATCCCTGATACTCTCATCACGGCAGACCGCAGCAGTAACATCCTGAAAGTTGTAATCCACAGCAAGACAATTGAGAGCTTGAAGGTACAAATTTATCGATTCTTCTGGAAGAAGAATTCGAGTAGAAAGCAAATGTCTAGCATGAATTTCACTGGGAGTCTTAATATAGGCAGCTTGCAACAATTCGATAGCCTTCGAATAATCAGCACAGCTCTATATTAAATCCGCTTTAAGTTTTCCAATCGTCAAGCCTGGAAATGCACTTCAGATATACTTGAAGCACAACCTATTCTTGTCAAGAGCTTGGACGAATTGTTTAATCAATTCGTCTGCTGTGCAAAGTAGGGAAAATGATCTTCCTTCACTCAACTAAACGTTCTTCCAATATGTGGGTAGCTATGCATAAAGTCATATATGTTCAAGGTGGCCAGTCTTTCTTAGCATAGTGGTATAGAGTACGAGAAGTGCAGGCGAGCGGCTTAAAAGTTTCGTATGAATGAGTGATTTGAGACTCAGGATGGCCGAGTGGATTCGCCGCTGGCTAACAGTGGTTCAGCGACACGGGAAGCTGTTCGCAACTCGCCCACGCTATTATTTTTCCTTTGCCCCTTTTCCTACTCCTCTCTCTCTACAATTGTGCCCAGACCCAGGAGGTAGAGCGTTAGCCCTTGGATAATATTTCCAAACGGGCTCTCTTCATTTCTTCAAAATACGCTCCGCTTCTAGGAGCGTATAGCGTACGAGAAGTGCAGGTGAGTGGCCTAAAAGCTTCTTTTGAATGAGTCTTTTTTGAGACTCAGGATGGCTGAGTGGATTCGCCGCTGGCTAACAGTGGTCCAGCGACGCGGGAAGCTGTTCGCAACTCGCCTACGCTATTATTTTTTCTTTGCCCCTTTTCCTACTCTCCTCTATCTACAGTGGTTCATTCTGGCTCTACTGTCCCACATGCAAAGAAAGCATGGGTATTTGGTATAACCGATTGCTCTCATGAGAAAATTCACCATCTTTAGGTCGAGGCAGATTACCCATTTCTGATCATGATACAGTATCTTCTCTAAAACCATCTTAATTTCTTCATATATTTCCTTCAGAGTTGTTGAGTGACCGAGCAGGACAGAGCCATACAATTTTCCTTTGTGTAAGAATACACATTTTAAACTGCACTTAGAACTGTCTGTGAAAAGACGCCATTCCTCAATGATAAGTTTATCAACAAGCACAATGATAACTGTAATAAACCAGCACTACTTCTTGTGTGAAGAAAAAAAGGAACTCTTCATGCCGACTGCGATAAAAGGTTATATGGATATAGCAATGCCCTCTGGGCATTCCTATAATAAAATCCTCCTTGGGAAACTTAAATATATACGAGGGGTGGTCAATAAGTTTTGCAATTTGGATATAAGGAAACGAGATGTGAGGAAAAGTGTTTTATTATTTTTCAATATAACTACCCTCGACTTCAATGCACTTGTACCACTTGTCCCTGAATCTTCGAATTCCCGACAACCAGAAATCTCCCGATTGCTGTTCAATCTACTCCTGGACGGCGAGCTAGACATCTTCATCGTCCCCAAACCGGCGTCAACCTTCTCCATTGTTGAAAGATTTGTGACTGACGATCTGCAATCAGCTACTGCTTCTTAAATAGACGAGGCAAGAGCGTGCGGCTGCAAGTCCTGACTTGTCATAACTTGTCCCCACACCCCCCCACAAACAGCCACCTGCCTTCCTCTGTTTTGCCCTAACGATTCGCAACACTTATTGACCGCCCCTCGTATATATCACTTATGTATAAAATTCATATCATGCAATTCTTTTACTTACCTTTGTCAATTAAATAGTTCAATTATTGTACTTAACTTTTGTAAATTAAATCATATTTATCTACAACTTAATAATTAATTAATTCATTCATTTTACTTACCTTCTAAATTCAATTATTTTATGTAACCTTCAATAATTCAAATATCCTATGACGAAAAACTGAATTCCTTTAACGTACTATTGATTCAAACAACATCTCTTAAAATTTCACCCCGTAAGGGGCGCGGCGATTTGCCATCCTGGCCGCCGTGCTGACGGGATTCAACACCAGGTCTAACCCCAGCTTAGCCTCTTCTCGTTCCTTCAAAACACTTGTGTTCCCTCCCCCCCCCCGCCCAGTTTCCTCGCTTTTCATACAACCTCTCCCACAACTTTCTCTGGTCAGCCTCTAATTTCACAGGGTAGATGCTGACCTTCTTCTCAGCCAACCGTCCCGGATCGGGGCTCAGGGGGAAGTGGGGGACAACGTTCCCTAACCCCAGAGCTCTGGTCGGGAGGGGTGGGTTTTTAACAACCTGCTTCATCCCCACCCATACCTTCCTCATATCCCCTTTCTTTCTCACTTCAGCATCTATTTCTTTTTACGCCGTGTCCAAGGTGGAGTCGCCATGCCGAGGGACTGCTAGGCCTTGTACGCACCCCTTGCAGAGAGGGCTACTGCGAGGGGTGAAGAGCTATTGCATCCCGTAAGAAAAAGAGGGTCACCATGCCCAATGATGAAAAAATCAATAATCTTCCCTCAATTTCCCCTTGTTCATCGACGGAGCCGCCCTCGGGCAGCTCCACAGAAAAAAAATGGAGGTCCCACCCCCTGTGCTTGCGCAGGGGACCCTCCAAATTTCTCTAACCGGAGAGGAGGGTTACTCCTCTCCTTCGCTTACGGGCGTAGGGGACACCCCCTTCTCTGGAGGTGCTTTTGGGCACCTCACTGTTCCCAGCCGCAACTGGAGGCCCCCTAGAGATAGACATTGTCCTTGAGGCAACCCAGCCTCAGACTGTCGCAGGGGCACTGGTCGAAGAAGATCCCTTCCCGTGCTGTACTGCCTTGGAAACCCAGGGCGTTTGAGGGGATCCTTGCATAGGGTGGATTCGCTCGGATTCGCTCCCATAGAAGGGCCTTCCACGGGAGCGAATCCAGGCTCCCATTTTCGATTCATGTGTTCATGTTCGATTCATGTGTTCATTTTTTTTATATCTTGTGTTATCTTTAACATCCTTCTTCCAATTGTCATAATTCACGTCATTTTAATATAGTACTATCCCCTATATTCAACGAGTGGACAAGTTCCTTTATTTCTCATTTGTTTTTAATTTCTTCGCACTCCTGTCCTCGTGAATAATTTCCACACACGTGCCCACAGCAACAGCTACTTCATTCACGTCAACACATTCATTCAACTAGCACAAGTATACATAAAACAGTGACTATGATGGACCAAACACACCAATTAAGGACATCAGTTAGCGGCCAATCCGATCATCATGACCAACCGTCTGCCTCGAACCGACAACCCGCGCACAGACAAACCCAATTGCATGGTTGGAAGTCTCGTCCCCCCTCCTTAAACCTCAGAACATCACCGAGGAAGAGAAAGTAGCAGCACTAATCCAGCGGTTGCCCATAAGTACCTTTATTCAATTCAGGGAAGTGCTAATTAATGGAGAACAGGGTGGTGTTCTAGACCGCCTGAAGGACGCTTTCCTCAATAAATACGGTAGGTCTCAAATAGATGACCTGAGAGAACTCCTGAATACTAAGGAAATGGGAGATATGAGTCCTACTTCTTTTTTTAACTCATCTGTAGGACCTTATCAGGGTAAAAGATGCTCAAATCGAACTTTTTAGCCCTCTCCTCACTGAGATTTTAATGAGAGGAGTCCCTGAGGAAATCAGGCCACTAATCCTAAGCTCGAACCCCACGAGCATTGATGAGGTTGCTGCAGCCGCAGACAAATTGTATAAAAGCCCTTACGTGAATTGGGGCAACGGCCAAACTCACGGCCCATTTAACAATCCTTCAATTTCTCAAGTTCGAGGCACGTCGAGCTCCTCTGACGAACGGGCCGGGCGTTCAAGGGTTCCATCTTCTCTATCGATGGACCTTGAGGCTTCAATACGGAGGATGGAAACCAACATCCAGCGGTTAAAGCTGCAGTAAGAATCAGAGAGCGAGCGCGGACACGGGTTTGGCGATCGGAGGCGCAGGTTCCGCTCTTGTTCACGAAAGAGTTACCAACGAGCGAATCCCGATGCAAGAGGTGAGACACAGCAAATTTTTCAACCTCATTCTTCCAACTATTTTCGTATTCATTTAACGTTCAATGACTTAAAATTTAACTTTATTGAATTACTTGCTTCGCTCCATCTATTAATATGCACTTTGATTACATACCATCTGATCTAACTTATTTTGGATTGTGCGCTCTGCCCTTATAATTCTTTCTTGATATGGTTTATAGTGAATTTCTTGTATTCCGCTTAATGCTTGATTCATGTTTATTATTTAAATTTGCTGCTCATGGGATTATTTAATCATTGCTTTCAACTTTATTGCTATAGTTTACAATTTTTGTATTTCAATAGGAATTTAATTAATGATAATTATGCATATTTTAAACTCATGGGATTATTATTTAATTTAGTTATTTTTTACGATATTAATCAATTTCTTATTAATAGATTTTCACCCATTTGCTTTCAACGATTTTGAATTATATATTTCACTTTAACTTCTTGCTTTCGGTTATCATTTTCAACTCCTGTCATGTTTTTTTTTTATTGCTGTGTTTAGATATTCTTATAAAAATAATTCTTGGTATTTAAAATTCGCTGATGATGGTCATCGTTAATGACCGAACGTCCGGAAAATTAAATGTTCGTAACCATCGCATATGTCTTCGTAATCCTACTACGAATAAGGTTCCCAAGGAACGACTCCATCACCAATATATATATATATATATATATATATATATATATATATATATATATATATATATATATATATATATATATATATTGAGGATAGAGGAGTAGAAAAGGGGGCAAAGAAAAAATAATAGCTTAAGCGAGTTACGAACAGCTTCTCGCGTCGCTGGACCACTGTTAGCCAGCGGCGAATCCACTCGGCCATCCTGAGTCTAAAAAAAATAAAAAGGCTCATTCAAACGAAGTTTTTAAGCCGCTCGCCTGCACATCTCGTACGCTATAATATATATAAACTAAAATTTTATATCATTTTTCTTGAATATTATATATTTGTAAAAAGCCTTCAAAGTAATTGGCAACATTCTTTGGCAACATTTACACGCATGGCTAACTCTTCCAAATATTCCGCTTGCGAGAGTAAAATTTTCACTTGTGCCCTCGCGATCTCCAACTCAGGGTCAGTTGAATTCTTTCTCCATATAATACTTAGATTTTACAAACAAACACACTGTCTAATTCCTTATATTTCCTTTTCTAGACTCTCATACATTTCCCCTTTTAACCATCGGGATTTTAATAGTTAAAATTACATTTCAATTATTTTAATCACATTTTAATTTCATTTAAATGATTTCAATTACATTTAGCCACAATTCGTGATTTCAATTATTTTAATTACATTTTAATTAATTACCTATCTACCTTACGCCAAGTTTAGTCACGACAAAAATTCAGTGTTAGACTCATGTTTGTTTTCTATAATTAAATTCAAATTCAACTAATATAATTTCAAATATGTTCCATTCTTGTTAATCTATAATAATATATATTTAGTTCTATCCTCATTGTATTTCATCCATTCCTTAACGATTTCGTGTTTATCCATTAAGCCTAACTTCGCCACAAGATTAGCCGCTCGATCCATTTTTTTCACAATTCAATAACTCTCCTCAAAAACATATAGATATAAGTTTGTTGTGAAGTTTCTATCTAGGTTCATACGACGATGGCCCTATATCTATAGAAGGTATACTGTTATTTCTGGGTACATTCTACCGTCATCCAACTTTCATGCCGGAGACTTCCACAGCACCATGGCACTGTTGCCTAGGCACTTTCTACTATTCGAGGATTTTAATAATAGACACCTCCTTCTGGAGAGACTACGCGATCAATCCAAAGGGTGAGATCTTTTTCGACCTGATCAGGAGCTGGATATAGGTGTCATATATGTGGATGAGTTTTCGCGTCACCGCCCGAGAACACAACCTGATTTTAGGTGTGAGGAGGTCGATTACCTCCATATAGTGATTACTTTCTCTAACCTTGTCGACTGAGATACATGTACGGGCACCATGTTTCGTATTTCAGGAAATCCCTTATTTCTTTATCCAAGCCTAGGATGCAAGGTCGGTGGCAGGCGCAAATCCAGGGGTGGGTTGGGGAAGCTATAGCCATACTTGTATTCTGTTATTCAGAAAATTATGTAATAATAGAATGTATATGAAAAAAGGTGTGCAACCCGGTGCCATCGATTCTACCTTATATGATGCATGTCTGAAGTCAGGTAAATCTAAAAAATGATTAAATTCAGTATTATACTTTAGCTGACGTCTAAAAACTAAAATAAAGCAAAATTCATAATTACCTGGTGTGGGAAAAAAATCGGTTCTGATAAAGTTAGTGCTCGCTCCTGTTACTTTTTACCAATGCTGTTTAAAATAACCATTTTAATCACGAATGTCCTTTTCTCAGACTACTCAAGACGGAGGAATTCAGGTTAGCCCCCCCCCCTCTATTTTCTTTAGCCTGATCCACCGTTGTTCGGTAGAAGAGGCCGGTGAGTTCTCATGGAACCTAATCACCGTCGGCCTACTATTGCCATATCGTCTGGCCGATTTGCACACCCACTGCTTCCGTAGTGGTTAGCTGAGTGTGAGACGGCCCTGATAGAGAAGCGCTATGCCTACATGTGTTTTAAACGCCACTCGAACGATCTCTCTGTTGGTGTCTTTCGTCGAGCTAGGTTCCGGTATGTTTCGAAGCACGCCCGCCGCACTTCCTGGCGGGCATATTTGTCCTCGGTAAACTGGAAGACTGCGCTAGCAGAGGTGTAGAAGCGAGTCAAAAGGATCCGGTGCAAGTTCTTGCAGGATCCCCCTCCAGTTTTCCAAGAAAATGATACCTCACTCTCGGACTCTCGTGGCGGAGTCGTTCGTGACCACTTTCTCTAGTCGAGAAGTTGCTCCACCAACATTCAATGCACGTCAGGATGTCGCTGAAGGCCGCATGCTGGACTTTACTTCCAGAGGCTTAGAAGCCAAAAAACAGATTTACATCGTGTTGCGTTCCGCCCTCCTCCGTGTCCAGACGATGTCCTATATGCCATGCTTCGACACCTAGTTTGAGAGCGGCATACCTTTTCAGTTAGATTTGATTAACACGATCTGGACAGAGGTTATCCTGCCAGACTCCTGGCGAATGGCTACTGTGTTCGCTTTTAGAAAACCAGCGAGAGATCACTTTTAAGGCCGGTTTCCACCTAATCGCTCTAACCTGATGCGTGTGCAAATTGATGGAGAAATTAGTAAATGTTAGACTAACCTTGCTACTGGACATCACAAACCACATCTTCCGCAGGTTGCACTCCAAGTCGGATGCTCTGCTCCTACTGGAGAAAGTCCTCTGCGAGGCTTTACTTTCTAGAGAGTACTATGCCATGTTTTTTTTGATCAGAATAAGGCCTATGATACCGCATGGAGATACGGTCTCATGGAGACTCTCCACATGATGGGGGCGAGGATACGCCTGTCAATCCTTTTTTTTGCGAGGGGCCATTCTGCGTACGGGTGGGAGGAAGCACTCTGCAGGCCAATGGAGCAGGGAGCGGGTGTTTCCCAGGGAAGTGTCTTCGCTGTCACACTTTGCCTTAAGCATTAACGCTCTCCCCTCGGTAATGCCGGAAGATGTTCTCGTTACCTCTACGTGAAAAATCTTTTGATCTCTTTTGGTGCGACCAAGATGCCAACTCTGGAGCGTCGACTACCACAGGCATTGAGCCACATCTCTCGCTAGGCTGAATTGCACAGGTTCTGTTTTGCTTAGCCAAAAATAAGGTGGTGCACTTTGACGCCATGCATTGCTCCACCCCGACTCATTCCTAAAATGGTTTCGCAGTTTCTTGTCTTGTTTTCGACTGACGCCTCATGTGGGAGAATCATATTCGCAGCCTTAGGGACTCTTGTACCGGCATTGACATTCTTCGTTTAGCAAGTGGATAGGTGAAATGGCAACTGCTTTGCTTTGTATCAATCCTTTGTTTGTTCGAAGCTTGCCTACAGATTTGTTTTATGCATCCGCAACCAAGCATGTATTGCAGAAGGTAGAGTCGATCCACCACACCGGTCTCTGCCTGCTTCCCGCAACGCGCTGTACAAATGCATTATTAGCTTGTACGCGAGAATCCTGCACCTTCCTTAGTCACCAATAGCTCTTACAGCATCCGCAGCCGATCTCGACGGTGCCTATGCTGCCCGAGAGACGCTACATACCCAAGCCCTTTGAATTTAGGGCTAGAGAACGCCTTCGAGAGCTCGGTGTAGCTCACGGGACAGTTGCGCCTCTGGTTCTTCCCAGGACGCCATACTGGAGGGTACAACCTTTGACTATATTCGCCATGCCTATGCTCCCAAAGCGCCGAAAGTATTGCGTTCGCCATTTTTGTAGCACACTTCATGTCTCGCTGAATCTGTGCCAGTGTACAGGGATGGCTCCAAATCCCAGGAGTGGGACAGTTTCCACGCCGCATCTCTTCTGTTTAAAGTCAGCAGGGCACTACCAGACGCTGCGTCTATCTTCACGAACGAGCTCGTTGGAATAGAGTACTCAGCACGGAAGATAAAGCGTTGTGTCCGGTTTGTAGGTAGAATTGCGATCTTTAGTGACTCACAAAGCGCTTTGAGTTCTCTCGCGGTATTCGTGACGCCACGGTTGCCACGTATATTTAGGAATTGTGGGGAATAAGCGCGCCAGAGTCCGCGACTAGGCGACAGACTACATGAGAGGAATTAGGCCAGCCCTCCGGGCTGCTCTGCAAAGATGTGGACGGCCGAGGGGAACTTAAAGTTGCGTGCCGCAACGGGTTCAGGTTGCTTTCTGTCGTACCCACATTGGACACACTAGCGCTCGTCGGTACCTTATTGCGACGACTACGATGTCCCCCAAACTGTTCGGCACATTCTTGTTGAATGTCCCAGTCTGGGTCATCTTCGTGTACGTTACCTGCCCCGGTACCGGGTCGAGCGCTGTCACTACCACGTCCCCTTGTACTCGGGATGGGTTCGTTTACATTTGAGGCTGGCATCCAATATATTTGAATCTTTGTTGTAGGTCGCATGTTCCTGCGCCGGGAGTAAGTGGGCCTACCACCAACTACCGGGCGCGCTTCCTTCTTTTTGCTTATCTTGTTTTTTTTTTAAGCTTATGTCTTAGACTTTGTTCCTAATTTATATTTGCTATTTACTTGTTTGTCAATCTAGCCTAGTATTAGGCTGTATCATGAGTACGGCGAAGTTTGCCTTAGTACAGTTGCCAGAGGGCTCTTAAAATATATATAAAAGGTGTCCCAGAAAAAAGTTAACCGTACTATGAATTAGGTTTAGGTTTAAGGTAAGTTACCAGTGGGTTGCTGCCCAATCCAAGTGGATTCTATATGGCCGCTAGGGTGAAACGAGAAATATCATCTATAAAAGGTGGAGGAGACCACTTTGTGAC